>JAGXCT010034385.1:126955-139000 GCA_022495035.1 Philopotamus ludificatus
GTCCTGTTATCGGCGAGTTTGTCCATCTTTCAAAATAAATTATATTTCCGATAAAACCCCTTGTCTATTTTTCAACTTATCCAAATCCTTCTCTGAATTTATCGATAAAATTTTCAGTAGGACTTCAGTAGGATAGAACCTTTAAATAATTCGCTCTCCAACGGTATCATTGATTTATTAATAGTATGTATGATGAAATATTTACACATTCTTAGATTTTTGGTTAAAATTTTCCACACAACCATAGAATGCTGAATTTTGGCGTCCGGAATTACCGCTGAATTCTCTCTGGATAATAAATACCCAATCAAATTTAAAGGATGATTAGCACACGGACTAACAATCGCATTTGAGTTATATTCTTTAACCGGCCACGTAACGACGGCTCTAAACCAACGCCGTCACCCGATGGGGTCTATTTACTATGAAAAATAGACCCCAAGCATTTCAATTCGATTAAAATGCTAAACGATGGGTTATTTTAAGAATAAAAATAGTTATTTATGATATGTTTCATAATTTGGTCGATATTTTTTTTACTAATCAATATGACGCGTAAGTAACGCGCAAACTCGGCGATGTCCCGCCGCAGACTAAGGCAAGGTGCCGTATCAGAGTTTTCGCCGCACGTGTCACTAGCACGGTTTCACTCGCACTTACACATCGTACCGGATGTGAGCGAGTATTACATACATACATGATCGGTAGCTACGTGGATCTCCTGTAGCACACACGTCACCGAATTGGCCTGGATAACGGCCTGGCTCCTTATAGCTCCGTAAAATCTACCAAACCATGAGTATTGTTGTTTTTATTTTTTTTCGCAATTACAGACAATAAAGGTTTTTTTTTTAAAATACAAAAAGTTTGTGACATGTATGATTTATATTAAAACAGTTATTCGAGAAAATCAAAAACTTGGGGTCCCAAATAGACCCCATCGGCACGGTTAGGTTAATAAAGTTTGTAGTTTAATATTATATGCAATAACAGAGTATTTATTTTAACTCTTTTATTATTATGATATTTGGACAACAAACTATAGTTATTACCCGGGGGCCTCTTTTGAGGCCCCTTGGAGTTGATGATCGATTTTTAAAAAATAACACTATGAAAGGGGGATTTATAAAATCACTAAGAATCAATTGTTTTGATAATAATATTTATGCAATGATTTTTATTTGATTATTTTAAATGTTATAGATTTATACTAACCGTCGAAGGGCATGATTAGAACTTGAAACACTTGAGCAAATCCTTGGATCTAAAATTAAAATGTAGCGTTTTATTTAAAACTCGTTTTTATAAACGTCGACCCTGATATTTAAAGAATTTATTGCGTAATTTTTTTTTCTCTATTTAATATTAAAAATAATTGACGAAAATCATAAAAATAACCTGTATTCGCATTTTATTGATTTGCTAAATAAAATTAACATACCAGTCCCAGTAGGCCGATGAATGCTCCTCCTTTCTTCAAATCGAAACCACAGCAAAACTTTTCCAACATCTTAAATAATCCTTTTCACTTAATCAACCTGAAAGAGATTAATTATTAACAGGTGTTGCCAATATTATATAAAATAATAATAAATGCAAAATAAATCTACATTAATAATCATACGTTTAATCAAAATCCTCAAATTTCTTTGAAAAAACTCTGAAATTAATTATATTATAAGTTACAGCTGATTTTTTTTTTAATCTACGTATCCATTAGGATGTTATTATATTAATAAAAATACATTTAAATATATATATACATAAATAATGATGTCACAGCATACAACCAGTCACAGATGATGTCTTCGCGAGACTAAAAAAAATACTATTGTTTATTTAATATTGGAATAGACAATTTTATTATTCATAAAAATAAAATTATTCCTCATTAGGTAAATCGTACACTTTTCATCTGCATCTTTGAAGCACTTCTGGATCATAATTATAGATCAAGCATTTAAATTTTTCAGTGATCTGTCTTTGTCTCCTCAATGTTAAGACCTTCATGAATTTATTTTCTTCCTCGGAATTATAAAAAATCATAGTCAATATCACACGTGAGCCATCAATAAAATAAGCTTTCAATATAGAGCTACGAATGTCAAAATACGTCAAGAAAAAATATTTTTTATCAAAAAAAATATCTTAATTATTAAATACAATTAAACCTGTTTTTATGCGATGGATTGGGACCGCATAAAAAGACTACATAGAAAAAATAATAAAGCTGCCTTGTGATTGAATCGTTTTTTTAAAGGTCCAGGACGTGCAGTGATGGCGAACCTATGACTCACGGGCCGGACTCCATTCCTTACAAACATATTTTTTCATATAACACTTCAGGTAAATGGATCTATCGTTTTAATGGGGTTTAAAAATAATATAATATTTATTTTTGACGAATCTTGACATCTCTACTAAAGCTTTGGAAATGAAAATCCCTCAACCCTCCTCCCCATTTGCAAGTGACTTGACCCACAGGTAAGTATTAAAAAAAATAATAAGCAAAAATTGGATCCACTCCTCAAAAAGGTTCGCCATCACTGCTATAGTAGCAAACTTACCCCCAAAATCTTTAATTATATTTGACATATTAAATACATCATATATTTAATTTTAAAATTTATTAAATAAAAAACGTTTTCTATTATTTTGTACTTCATAACATACAGGTAGCCCTCCTATAACGCCTCCTCTAAATCGCTTTTTTGACAAAATGCTATTATTTTCAAGGTCAAATTACATATTCGTAAAAATATAATACATTGCCGAGCGAAATAAAGTCATCTTGTTTTTTCGTTGAGAACAAAATATAACGCGTAGGCAAACTTGGCGTTATAGGAGGGTTGACTGTATTATGAAGTACAAAATAATATAACAGGTATATATATAAATATGCAATGAATATATTTAGAATAAAAATATAATTACCAATAAATTGAAATATGTCTTACATTCGATTTACACGGCTTTGATTTTATACGGTCGAATCATTCCGTGAAGAATATTTTTAACCTGATTTTTAATTAATATATATAAAATCTAACATAAATCAGACAAACTTTGCGGAAATACAGATGAAAATTAACAATAACATTTAAAAAAATATTTTTGCAATTACTGTCGGCAATTGTGAAAAAAAATTAAAAACAACAATATTAATTAATTTTAAAGCTGGGCTTCGAGCCGGAAATGAACCGAATAAACATCGATTTATTTCGGTTGGATTAATTACATTATTAATATTATTATAAAATATTTTTTAAGCTAGCCGATGCTAGCCTATTTGGGACCCCAAGTTTGTGATTTTTTTTAATATAAATCAACAACAGCAGCTTAAAATGAAGAAAAAAAATAATAAAAACAACAATATTCGTTTATGTTTCGGCGCGGGTGTGATGATTTTTCTCGCTCGCATCCGGTACTATGTTCAAGTGCGAGTGAAACTGTATTTACGATGAGAACTACGTGCGAGTGACACGTTCGATGAGAACTCTGAGACGGCAGCGTGTTCTAAGTCTGTCGCGGGACGTCGCCGAGTTCGCGCGTCACTTACGCGTCATATTGATTAGTAAAAATCCAAAATATCGACCAAATTATGAAGCATATCATGAATATTTATTTATATTTATTCTTATAATAATACATTTAATAATAATAAATTTAAAAAAATATCAAAATGACTTGAAATGCTTGGGGTCTATTTTCCATTGTAAATAGCCCATCTTCGGGTGACCCCGATGGTTTCGAGCCGCCGTGACGGATCGGTAAAGATCTAGACAATAATAACTTTTGGGTACATAAATAATGCGTTTTATAATAAAATCCTTTACATGGTTCCAGTTTTTATATAAAAACTTTAAATATTTAAAATATTTAAATAATTCTATATCAAGTTGCATCTACAAACAATCACAGGAGTATATTTGAGAATAAAAATTCATATAACACTTATCAGTACTTAAAGGATTAGTAATTATCACACACAGTCATTTTTGGAATAAAAAATATTAATAAAAATATTGTTAAAAATAGAGAGTAATGTTCACGAAGTCTCTATGTATTAATATATGAATTTTTTTCTCTGAGTCTCAGCAGTGTTTCATCGTTTCCAATCTCTTGATACAGACTAAACACACAACACCAACTGTACGCCATGATTGCTGAAAATAAATAAATAAAATTATTAACAATGAATAAATATAATATTTTATTTAGAAAAAAAATTACTAGATAAACCCAGACACGGCAATAGTATGACGAATCCATCTAATATGGCACCTTTGGCTATTGCAAGGATTCCCAGATACGATGAAATTGTCACCAAGGGGATGATGAATATTATTCGCGATACAATCCACGGCAAAAATAAGAACCTATTATTCTGAAAAGTAATATTAAATATTAATTCATCGGTAAAACAGTCATAATAAATAAATATATTTAATTACCCGTTCCATCCCCCATAAGAATATTAAATTTATCATGAAATCTACAACGCTAAGTCCAAAAAACATATATGATGACGTGATTTCAGCTGAAAAACACATTTTTTTAAAATTAATATAATGTTTAATATCAGGGAGACCGAAAAGTATTTTTTTGCGATAACAAAACAAAATAATTAATCATTTTCTAACACTTTTTGCAAACGTAAAGGCAGTTTTTCAATTTCCTTTTTAAAAAAGTCCTTCGATTTTTCATTGAAAACTTTTCCAAGGGCGTTTTCACTTCTGCAACATTATTATTTTTTTTTCCTCTTAATGTATGCTCTAACGATCTGAAGATAATCCGACGGCGTGAGATCTGGTAAATAGGGTGGATGAGTTAAGAGTTCCAATCCATGCTCCTTTATTTTTCCCTTTGTTATTTTTGCAGCGTAAGGTCGCAACTGTTCTTTAGCTGTAACGATCTGACGTTATCTACACTTTTAGCAATATTTTTTTCTAAAATACTCCGGGTATCATCATTTAATTCTTATGAAACCAAATGTGTCCACCCAGGCAGATCGAGGAAAAGAAAATAAGGAAGACCCGGCCCTTATTAGCTGGGTCAAGGTAGAAGAAAACAACAAGCATCATAAATCAATATGTATCTAGAGGGGACCTTATAGGTGGCTTGATTAAGAAACACTCAACATGGGTGTGAATAAGCTGATAAAGAACTGGCCAAACAAAAGAAAACTAATTTGTAACCTAGCAAAAAGTAAGGCCCATTTTGGATCTGACCTGTCAAGGGGCAAATGGCACAGGTGGAGCGAGCATCGACCATGGCTGCTGAGGGGAGTTTGAAGATGAGGCTTACTGGCCGACCCATCCTACGGTGGTCTCTAGAGATAGACCATCGTTAACGGGTCTATCAGCGACCAACATACCTAAAATGACAGAAAAAATATAAATGGCACACGCCTAAAAAGGTCAAGGTAAGGGGTTAGGGGTAACGAGTCTCGCCCCAACATGGCCGGCGTAAACCAAAAATGCCTTATAGGCACAAACGTTTCAGACTAAGTCTTGGCGCTCGACGGGGCCAGGAGCTCGTCTCACCGCCGATAGTAGAGTGTCTCTGAGTCAAACTCCGGGCACACCCAGAGGATGTGTTCCAAAGTCTCACATCCTCTGGGTGTCCAGACCTAGCCTGTGATTAAATGCACTATGCACAGTCACAAATTGTGCAACGTGGTAATCTGGGGTCAACCTTTGCCTCTTCATTCGGCTGGTGACGTCGGGAAAGAAACAGAAGTCAGACTTAAGTCTATTTCTTCGTTCCCTGTAGTCATCTTACTTGAAGTCGGATGGTAGTACGGCTCGGTCGCCGATCAAGGCTTGCTGCCCTCAGCATGAGCTCAGCTATGATCAGCCACAGCGCAGTCCCTAATTGAAGCTCAAGATCCGGTGGTAGAACACCCGCTAGGACTTGTAGTACTGCAGTAGCTGATGTTCTGTAGGCTTCGTAAGCAGGATCAGAGATCGGAACAGGTACTTCTCCGAAAGAAATGATTTTTTTTTGTCGTACAGGATCGGCTTCATACCGAATCAAAGATGATCCTGAACTGTAGACCATAGACAGCCAACCTTCAATGATAATTCCACAATTGTTTGACGAGGATCTGAATCCACCGTAGCCTTCTGGGTTTCATCATCTAATTTTTGGGGTCGTCCTTTTCGTGCGACATCTTTAAGATTCCTATTCCATTTTTAAACTTTTTAAACCAATGGCACTTGTTAAGTTTCAGAATATCTCCGTAAGTATCGGTATTCTTTTCACTACTTCGTTTGCCTTCATTTCTTGATCAAATAGCACACAATGACGTAAGTGTGCTTCTTCTATTATTGACCTTGACATTTTTTTTTATTTGTATTAAAAAACAAAATTTAACCTAAAAATAAAATTTACAACCATAGCTAGAAATTTTAATTACTTTTCAGTCCCCCTAATATATAAAATATGCGGAAATAATTTTCTAAAAATTGTTTGTTGTCACAAATGTCACAACTGTATTAAAATATAAAACCTATTTCGTATAAACTCGGATGGGTGCTATAATAATCCTTCACACCCAGAGATGCCATAAAAACTAAGCCTCTGATGAATAACAAGACATCAACAACCTGAAATCAATATATAAAATTTAAAAGTAATTAATAATATTAATATTGTTTTAAATGTACTTGGACTAACCAATCCCAGCCAACAAATAACATCGCATCCACTTCGTATGTCATATAACCAAAACCATTTTTTTAAAATGGCCATTGTGATCTGTAACAAAAAAAAATATAATGAATTATTTTAGGCATAGTGACCAAATTGGAGGTATACTTTGAGAACTGAATATGTCTCTGGAATACTACGGGATCAGACTTAGTACAGACAGCCCTTTTTAGCGAAGAAATGGGAACCACGTTCTAGAAATTAAAGGCATTTGGGTTTTGATGGTTTTTTTAAATTTTATTTTGTAAATTTAACTAAACCAATACATCGATCATATTTACATTAGCATATTTTAAATGACGTTCTGGACAAGCAGTTAAACCAATGTGAAAAAATGGTAATAGGTGATATGGCAGGAGCAAAAAAATCAGCTTGGTTCAGATGGGTTGCTGGTACGATCCGTGAAAGTAGACTCCACTAATTCTTCTTCTAATTCTTCAGGTGCCTTGTCCAGTTTCGGACGTAGCCACGACAGCTTCTTCCTTCGCAACCACTGTTTACCTTCCACTATTCCCTCCTCGATGCTCTGCAGAAGTTGATACTTTGATCCACGAATGATGTGTCCAAAGTACTCAATTTTGCGGGTTTTGACAGTGTCCAGAAGTTGAAGGACAATTGTATCTTTAACATTATTCGGTAGCACTGCACACAAACCTTTCCAGTCGGTTATTGTTCGGTAGGAGCAACGTCCATTATTAGTAGACAGAGCCTATTTTTGTAATAAAGGTCCTAACTCATGAAATGAATAAAATTATCGATTTTTAATAATGAAGTCGTCTGGTGTCAATTGCTGCATTATTATTTTTCTCATGCTAATCAAATGTCGGTGCTAACAGAAGATGACATACAAAACGCCTCGTCTTGCTTTTGTACTTCTTTAAAAATCTAGATCACTCGTAATGACAATCACTTTATTAAGGAAATCTTATTATATTTTATTAAGGAAGGGTTCTTCGATACTTTGGACATCTCGCCAGAAGAAACGATAGCCTAGAGAAGCTCGTCGTACTTGGAAACGTACGAAGACGCAAGGATAGGGGCAGGGCGCCCTCTCGCTGGAGCGACCAAGTAGGATGCAGAATGCAGAGAATCCTGGAGATATAATGACAAGAATGGTCACGATCCTCAGGCATAAGGGTGCCGACTAAAGAAGAAGGTCTCTAACGGATTTCTCATACCAGAACCAGTATGTCCTGGGAAGGAAAACCCTAAACTGTTGACCGATAAATTGTATAGTCTCGATACTTTCACTCCTCTTCCTTCTTTCTAGGTCTTTACCGTGATGAAAGGTTTGATAATACGCGACAAGATTAATAATCACTTGCGATTTGTTATAAGCAGATAACTCCCAGAGAAGAGGAAAACGAATACAGAGGCAAATCCCATCCTATTTGCCTGGACACAGTCCGGAGGATAAAATTCGATATCAGTGGTAGAAGATAAGACGCAAGGAAAGGGGCAGGGCGCCCATCAGCTGAAGCTACCTAGTGAAGACCACCATAGGCTCCACCGTAGTAGCTGCGATGCGTAATACAGAATATTCGGAACAATAATGGTCACGATCCTCAGATATGAGTGTGTCGACTAAAGAAGAAGAGTTCTTTAAAGCAGCAAAAGAATGGTACATCATCTAACCAGAAGAAAAAATAGATTCATCATCCCTTTTACAATGTTTTTCAAGTCAACTCACGAGATATTGAAGCATCTAAATTAGAAACCCACTTAAAATTCAACTATGATGTATAGGAAACCTTGATTACGTCATATCCTCGGATAATTACTGAAGAATATTCGTCGAGAGTCTCATCTCTATGGTTCACAGTATAGTTACATTTTAAGTGCTTCGGAAAGTTAATAAAATGAATAGTAAAAGTTGTATGATCACAAGAATTAACCAAGAAGCTCTAGAAGTAAATCGAAAGTTAAAAACCACTTAAAAATATTCATTGAGCAGTAGAAGAGATTGAAACGATTGCTTCTTTTTTCCTAGTCGACACCCTAATGTCTGTGGTTCGTGACTATTCTCTTCCGCATCGAAGCTACTACGGAGGAGCCCCTTCTCTCTGTCCTTGTACGTTTCCAGGCGCGACGAGTTTCTCCAAGCTATCGTTTCTTCTTTCGAGATATCCAAAGTATCAAAGAATCTTTTTCAGACATATGGTAGAAAGTCGGTCTTCTTTGTCGTTCCCCATTTGTTTTAGAAGAGACGTTTGTGCGTTTAGCGGTCGATGGTATTCTCAGCATACATCGCGAGCACCACATTTCAAAGGCGTCAATTTTCTTTTTCATGTTCTTCTTTATGGTCCAGGTTTCTACGCCGTAATTAAAAATTGAGAATACCATAGTCTGCACTAAACGTCTTTTTGGCTTTTTGGATATCCCCCTGTTTTCCAAATTGTCGATAGCTTTGACAACGCATTTTTAGTCATCTCTATTCGTCTTCTTATTCCTGGCTCACCATTTCCATACTCGCAAGTAGTGATTCGAGATAAAGAAACTTTTCAATCCTCTCCAGATCCGGAAGATTAACAGATCTAGATAGCTGATTACTTCTGTCGACTATCATCAGCTTGGTTTTATTAATATTGATCTCGAGTCCTATTTTTTTACTTTCGCATACAATTTTTTTGCGCAGATCAGTCGTTTCTACTTCGTTGTTCGCCTTTCCAGGTGAGAGTATACAGCCCTGTCTCACTTCTTTGAGCTCTGAAGACTTTTCCAACGAATTCGACTCTATTTTAACTATTGCAGTGTTGTTCTTATACAGGCCTCTGACAAGGTGTATTCCATTTATTCTAGCATTCTTCACTTTCCACAAACAAATGAGAATTTGCTCTCGGATTCTTTTTCCTCTTACGAAGCCTCCCTGCTCTGAGGTATTTGCCAACCAGTGTTTCAGACGTTGGTTAATGAAGTAGATTTTTTTTTGCATGTCATATTAATGAAATTGTTCGGGAGTTTTCACATTTTTTTCGATTGAAATTGGTTAGCGTTGTTTAGTTTTGAGTCTGAGGGTAAACATGTCGAGTCCTACTTTCATCAAAGGGTCAGTCGGACGGAAAGGGGCGACGTATTGGCTACCTCAGGTCCACAATGTCCCGAGACTTATTCGGATCTTCAGATCACGCAATGAAAGAATAACGTAACGGCTTTAAAACAACATTAAAAACAGGTTTACCATTTTATAGCGCTTTGCCATAAACATATTATTTTCGCAATGATAAGAAAAAAATGCGAATGAGCGTGTAAATGTTTATAAACATTATTGATAAGACACTCCTCGTCCGTTTCATACACACGAATCGAATTTCATTATTTTTTTTCAACGTGATACGTTAGATCGGACAAGAATCATAATCGGTTACCTTGAACCATTCGATCATGTTGAAATCGAAAATGTAAATCGTCCGCATGGTGATGACTCAATTATTCTATGGGTCAAGGACCCGATACGAATAGTTTTGACACCCGATCGAAATCCAAAAATTTATTTTTATATACGCCCGTCGATAATGGAGGTTAAGGAGTCGCGATAAAAATGGCAATTAAGGCGGTCGATTATTTTATAACTAATTATTTTATGTGTTCGTATTAGAATATGTTCTAGACTTACGTGATATTTTGCAACACAACACGTCTCGATTCGTCCAAAGCAGAAAAAATACTGGTTTCGGTATAATGACACCGTGTTTGTATAAAGAAATATAAACAGAATACTAGAACATAGCAATTGATGTTTTCTGGGTATTCGTAACGTTCGACCGTTTGAATATCCGAATAATAAATATTATTTTTATTAGAACGTGGAGATTTGCATAACTAATGATATTATCTCTTGTATGTACATTTGATTATGCCGAATGATAATACATTTTATTTGCTTAAGCTATTTGTCATTCGGAAAGAATTCTATTATTGCACATGAATTAAGAACACTTCCTTTCGAAGTACTTTCGTTGATTCAAAACTGGCACTAAGAACCTACAAGATGCTCCTTAATCAAGACAACATCAAAATTCGACGAAGAATTGTTAAAATCCACCTTTAAAGCGGATCCCCATCAGACTATGCGTATGTTATAGAGGCAATGGTCACATTTCGCGTTCTTATGCTTTCGCTATATAGAATGCGTCCTCTTCCGAGATGACGGACCAATCAGAGCGTCCGCATCCCTTTCATAGACAATAGTCTTCATTTTTAATTCCTGCTACAAAAACTCCGTTTTTGTCAGTCAGCAGTTGGTCGTTGTCTTTTCAACAGTTGACAGGATGAATCGCTCACGCTGTCATGTCTGTCACATCTCCGTGATTTTCTCGTACCAGAGATTCGTCTCTGGGATCTTTTAATTAATTTATTCGTACCAAAGGAAACTTTGGAATCTTAATTATCATCATCAGAGTAGGGTAAAGTGAGTTAAGAGTTCAAGTCTTACTCTCTTATCGAGTTAAATCTCTTCAGTACCAAAGGAAAACTTGGGAACCTCCACTCCGAATCCAGTACCAAAGGAATCTTTGGGAACCTCCACTTCGAATCCAGTCACAAAGGAATCTTTGAATTCCTCCGTATAAAATAAATCCATCGAACTGACGACATCTGACTCATTTCTTCAATAAACGATCATCTTTATAACAAAGCGTGTTTCACTTCAATGCCGCTCTTCGAAACGATCGTCAACTACCGGACTGATATAATTTTGCGCCAGCGGTCGTGTACCTTTTTGATACGCGAAGCTCGGGTGCCTTAACATTGGAGGCAGCGACGGGTTACCATTTTTGGTACTACTATCGCGCCCCTTTAACACGTATTTAACGAAAAAATCGGAAAGATCAGAAAGATGGGAATTTATAGGTGTAGTAGATAAAGTCTAAAAAATAAATATTATAAATAATCAATGACCTTTATTGTCTGCAATTGCGAAAAAAAAAAAACAATATGGGTTTTTATTCGCTCCGTACCGAGTGCGACCGAGAAAAAACATCGCGCATGTGCAAGTGCGAGCGAAAGCGCGCCGTCAGAGTGGGAGGCGAGCTCTGCGGCGCGCGCGGCTCAATCGCGGCCGGCCGTCGTCGTGTGTGGACGTCATTTCCGTGTCGCATTAATTAGTAGGAAAATTTCAAATTTGATCAATATTTTGACTATTGATCTGATCGATATCATCAAATAAAATGCTTGAGGTATATTTTCATACATTCATTTCATACAAAATAGACCCCATAGGCCAGCGGCGTTGATTTCGAGCCGTCGTGACGAATCGATTAATACGTGAGTGAGCTCATGTGGTTAGAGCGTCGTATCATTTTTCATAATATCGTACAATAAGTCAGGTGTGTG
>JAGXCT010034386.1:0-21324 GCA_022495035.1 Philopotamus ludificatus
CCGCACTCAGATGCAGAATCGTTGTTAGACCCGCCGCATTGAAAGGGTTAATATAATTGAAACATTCCCCCGTGTAATGGTATAGAAAGCTATTACACACCATAAGATATGTCAAATTATCATTATGGAAAGATTGATAGATGCACAGAATGTAAAAAAATATCAACAAATGTGTTGTGGTGACTCTCTCCTAAAAAATATATTTTTTTAAACTCAGGATCAGTATTCCTGATGAAGATTATTTCGTTGATCGGGGATCAAGGACATTCCTGATTCAGGAGAATCCCAGACGCACTTTATCGAACCCGAGAAACTTCCATCCACATCGCGAGCCACTACTCCTCGACGTAGATCTGAAGAGACTTGCGTACATCGAACACGAGTCACATATTCAATTTGTACAAAAGGTCCCAAATAACTAAATATATACACCGGATTTTTATTCTCGACTTCCTAACATAGCCCGGAAACTGTCATGTATATTATTAATAATTTATGAAGTATACTGGGTATGAAAATAAGAAAAGAGCCTAAAAACTATTATTGAAATAAATATAATTATTTGAGATGTGGGGTATGACAATATAAATACTATTTATTTTAACCGACCCGTCACGGCGGCACGAAACCGACAAAATCAGCGTCGGCCGATGGGGTACAGTTTTTTTACGCCAAATACACCCGTTTGCGGGTGCATTTGATTTGTAAAAGAATGCATTTGATTTGCAAAAGGATGCATTTGATTTGTAAAATGTTGCATTTTATTTGTAAAAGGATGCATTTGATTTGCAAAAGGATGCATTTGATTTGCAAACGAGTGTATTTGACGTAAAGAAACTATAGCACGATATATTTTGGGTGTCTTAAATAAAAATCCATTTGTTTTTTTCCTTTTTTAAGAACTATTTCATCTGGTTACTTGATAACACGTGATTGTAGTAATAATAACAGACTATGGGGCGTGCGCTTCACTTGGCCGTATCATAATTGGCGATTTTTTTCTTAAAAAATTAAGATATACAGTGAAACGCCGTTATTACGTGCACGGAATTTTTCCCGCTATTTGCATTAAAATTTTACAATCCCGTTTTATTTTAGTACTTCGTTTCTAACCCGAAACTACGTTTTTCCTTTAATTGCGTTTTTTTTCAATCAGTCCCTTCAAAACGTAAAAACAGGGTTTTGCTGTATATATTAAATTTATTTTATGAAATATAATATTTAATCATTTGAGAATATCGGAGTGAAGGGTGATTAATGAAAATCCAGTACTGACTCGTTCATTTATTTGGCAGGTTGTCTTAATAAATTGACTTGATCTCAATGGTCGTGTATTAAATGTCAACGAAAGACAATATCTTATAGTCTTCCTTGAGAAGTGATTGCTCGTAGTTACTGGACTATGAAGATAACATTTATTCAGCTCAGATAAGAAGGTAAACTCTTCAGCTTCGTTGGTCGCTCCTGGATTCTCCCAGTGACGAAGTTTGACTCCTCATTCTTCGTTGCCTATTGAGAGGTGAAATCGGTGGACAGCGTCTGAATTTGTATCATGGCCGGGGACGTCAGAAATGCTCGAAGGTCTTCAGTACTCTCATCTGATAAGAGAGGTGACGCAGGCTGCTTTATTGTCTGGAACTTTCTGCCCCTCAATTTTTGTTTCTCTATTTGTAAGGTGTGGACCAATGCCACTTGTTTAAAATATTTTGTTAGTCATCGACATTTGGAACGACACGAATATCGGCCATAAACTAATACAGTTTTACATATTTGAAGGAACTGAAAAAAAACGTAATTAGTGGGAAAACGTATTTAAATGTTTTATTTAATTTTTAAAAAGGTGCATTTGATTTGTAAAAAGGTGCATTTGATTTTTAAAAAGGTGCATTTGATTTGTAAAAAGGTGCATTTGATTTGTGAAAGGATGCATTTGATTTGAAAAAGGATACATTTGATTTAAAAAAAGGTATATTTGACGTGAAAAAACTGTATTAAGATATTAAGCTATGAGATAACCACATAATTATGAAAATATTTTTAAATTTGTAATTAAAATAATTATGTTTTTATTTGTGCATTATCTCTAATAATGCTGAATATGATCGGTATTTGAAACGAGGCCAGTTGTAGTAAGATAATAATTTAATTATCTTATATTTGGTTCAGTTTGTTTCAGTTTTTCAGTTGAAAAGGATCACGCGGGTTTTAAATACTGTAAGTTAAACATTTTTCGTACATGAAACACTATATGAATGATAGATTTTATATTTATATTTACAAATATATTATGATCTAAAATCGAGTACATGAAATATCTTGTAAATCAATAAAAAATCCACATTTCCAAGAACAAACATTTAAAATGTCTTTTTATATATTTTAATATTTTATAAAAATTATATACCCTGCTTTAGATAGAAATGAAAAGCTAACTTTCTCTTTAAACTAAAAAAATATTTCATATACATATGGGCGGGACGGGACTGCTCCGAGTCGCAGTGCAACACAGTGCTTGTCGACGAGACTCCCCCCCTGCTGCCGCCCCCTATCCATCCATTACACGACGCTGGTAGCGCGGATGAGCAGAAAGCGTTCTTGCTCTACACGTGCGGCGTAACACTAAACATAAATTAAATTAATATTTTTATATACATAATATATAATCAATATTTTTTATTTTTATATGCATAATATATAATCAATAGACACATACAGTGAAACCCCGTTTTTACATGCCCGTAATTCACGTTTTCCTGCTATTTATTTGAATATAATAATCATTTAGTCCCCGCTTTTACATTTTTTTATTTCCAGTATAATTTATAAAATTTTAAGTTTAAATAAATTTATAAACATATTTGATTGAACGGGTGACTATTTAAAAACGTTTAAAATAAATATTAGGGAGCAGAAATCAGTTGTTTCAGTTGAAATCAGTTTGTTAAATCCCTTAAAATAATGTCTCAACAAAAAACATTATCATTTCAAGAGAAAAGAAACATTCTTGAAAAAAGGAATATGCTATGAGGGCCTTAAAAGCTACATTACTAGCATTGAAGACTAAACTTTTTTATCGATTTATATGATCGAGAGAGCTGTAAAAAAATAAGTACATGATTTGCGTGATTATCTAAATAGGATATAATTTTGGTTTCATTTTCTAACCCCGAATCTACGTTTTCCTTTTAATTACGTTCTTTATCGGTCCCTTAAAAACGTAAAAACGGGGGTTTACTGTATATATATAATAATATATTTTTCCCTAATTTTATTGGGGGTGCTGCAGCTCCAAAATGTATATGGACGAGCTGCACCGAGCTAGTAATAAAAAAAAAATCTAGATGCTTTTTAGTTTATCAGGAAACGATTTTTTCCTAATAAGAATAACAAAATCCCCAACGTCTTTTTTAATTCCATTGCCAAATTTAAAGATATAAATTAATCGATTTTAAATTACTTCCGATATAATTGAAACTACTAAAAAAAATGTCAGAGAAAAGAGAAAAAATAAAAAGTAGAATTTGAAGAAATCAAAATTTTCTCTAATCGAATCCCTTACTTTTATAGATTTATTGCCTTAATAAACCATCCAAAAATAGGTGTATTTATTTCTCGATCTGTAGATCCAATTCTTATATTTTTCGTTGTTGTATTGGTACACTTATCCTTGACGTATCTTGATAGTGGTAGCCATAATGGATGTTTGTTTACCTTATTGTTGGCCGTCGTAAAGATGTCACGTGTTTTAGTATGCTTGACAATTTTTTATTTGTGATATGATTTTTTGGCCAAATACAGCATTATTGTGATACCTCAGCCTCCGTATTGGCTGATGATAGCCTTGTGTGACTTATATTGGTAATGGCCTCCTGTGACTATTCTTGAAGACTAAAAAAAACGTGAAAGGACAACATTGGTTGACATTAAGGAGATAAAGAATCGCTGAAGGAGGTAAACAGAAGAAGCTAACCTTTTTACTACATACACTAAAATTTTCCAAATATTATTTATTGACAATCTGACTTGCACTTTTTTTTATTTATTTTAATAACTATAGCAATTGTGATATAAATAGTTCAACGAGTTATCGTCCGAGTTCTATTAGCTAGGATAAAAGAATAAAATTCATATTGATGAATAAATAATATTTTTTTAACCGATCCGTCACGGCGGCTCGAAGCCAACGGCTCTGGACGTTGGGGTCTATTTTGTATGAAATGAATGTATGAAAATTGTGTCCAAACATTCCCAGTAAAGATATTGATAAATTCTTGACATTTGTTTTAAAAATGGATTATTCTAAGAATAAAATAGTTATTCATGTTATGCTTCATAATTTGGTCGATAATTTGGATATTTTACTAATCAATATGACGCGTAAGTGACGTGCAAACTCGACACTGTTCCGCGGCGACTGATGTACGCTCTCGGCTCGGCGCATGTGGTATCACCACTTGCACAGCACGATGTATTTTCTCGCTCGCACTTGCACATGTTTTTTTCGCTCGTATCCGGTAGGGAGCGGAAAAAATCGCTCGCTATAAATTCGAATCGTAAAATTATCCGTATATTATTTTGCTAATAAAATATAGATAAAATGTATTATTTTCATAAAAAACTACAATGATAAAAAATAAGATATTTTGCCGCTTTACAAAAATTTGTGTCGATTCATTTTCACAGACAAACGTATTATTTTTCGGCTCGTCGACATAAATAATCAAATGATGATCATTTATTTTTTGATGCGAAATCAAATATTCCTTGTATTACTATTAAAATTGAAAAATGGACTAGAACAACTTAAACTAACTTTAAAAATTCGAACCTATAACTTATTAGGGCTTGCAAAAAAATAATGAGACAGGAAAGCTAGAGAGCTTCAAACGCTGTAACGGGAACCGATCCCCACCCACTCCCTCGCCAGAGGAAAATAAATACAGTCAACCATTCTATAGCGTTCAGATACGGACCACGCTATAGAAAGTTAGGCACCCATACAAAATTTGGGGTTAAGTTCTTTTAATTGTGTCTTGTGATTTGAAGCAAATCAAACATTTGACCCGTTTTTATATTTTGAATGACCTTGCACGTGTTTAGTTGGATAACAATAGCTCGTGCCTATAGGCGCGAGAGGGTTTTGACCTAGCATATTTCTTCCAGTTTTTTCATTCGCAAAAAATGTGCCAGAGGATTCCAAAGGGACAGTTTTTTTAGTTATTTTTTTTAAAATGCTTTAGCATATGATGAATAAATAATAAAAAGGTAAATATAAAGTATGAAACCTTTTCATAATTCATAAAATAAAAATATATTAAAAACAAACAATAATTGAAGAAAGAATAAAAATGGTGAACATTTTAAACTGTGTAATTATGCATTTAATCAGAGTCATCTAATATCACGTTCCATCGAGACTTTTTTAATACCAGTTGCTCAATTTATAAAAAAGTTTTCTATAAAAAAATAGAATGATTGAAAACCCTTTAACACATAAATACCTAATGCCTTTAAAAATCGTATCCATCGTTTTACTTTATCATAATTTGTTCCACGACTATAAAAGTAGAAAAATACCTTCTACTTGTACGAAAATTCTAATTTGACCTTGAAAATTTAAAGCGTTTTGAAAAATGAACGTATAGAAGGACCGTTAAGGAGGGTTGGCTGTAATTTTTTTTAACCGATCGAAACCAACTGGTTCTGGCCAATATTTTGTATGAAATGAATGTATGAAAATAGACCCCAAACATTTCAAGTCAAGATATTGATGAATTTTTTATCAATATCAATGTTTTTATTTTTTTATTCGCAATTGCGGACAATAAAGGTCAATGATTATTTATATTTATTCTTTAGACTATTTTAGACAAATACGAAAAGTTTGGTACACGTAGGATTTGCATTCAAATTGAACCCATTTTCTATTAAAATGTCTATTGAAAAGGGGAAAAGTTGAAATGCAAAAGGGTTAATTTGAAATGCAAAAGGTTGTATTTGAAATGAAAAACCTGTATTAATAGAGTTATTCGAGAAAAATTGGAGTCTCAAATAAACCCCATAGGCACAGCTAGGTTAATATCAGGAAATCAAGGTGAAAATTGTCGTTAGTAATTAAATTTAAAGTCGTTATAAAAAATAAAAAATAAACTGACCCATTTTAAGAGTTGATATCATTGTAGTGCTCGTAATGTATTAGTATTTGTCCTTGCCATAAAACCGGTATTGAAAATAAACTGAAACTTCTGAAAAAAACATTTTTTTATTAATAAATATGGAATATTATGCAATGCCATGCTAAGTACATATAATATTATATAAAATATTCATCGTAAACATATAGAGATGCATTTGTTGGTTTTCCTTTCTCTTCTGAGCATCGACAGAGAAACCGCAAGTACCGGTTGCATGTGGAAGTAAATATATATATGTACTTACCTTTGTATGTAACGTGCAACAATTTCACTTTCCTGTAAGATTTTTTTAATACCATACACATCCAAAATTGCGCAATCAAAACCATAGAGCTGAGATCGATTTTTATGTATTGCTAAAAAATTAAAAACGATATTTTCGCACAAAAAAAAAATCGCCAACATTAATAAATTAATATGCAAAATTATAAATGCTAAAAAATTAAAATATATAATGCTTTGTAAGTATATATATATATAGTGTTTATTGGTGATTATTATTGACGTTTTTGACGATGACACATTTTTTTTATTTCAATAATATTGCATAATCAGCAACACCTCTAATTTGAACTTCAGTGCCTTTCAATAAACTTTTACGATAAGACGTGTGATGAGAATTGCTCCATCACAAATTGATTTTTATTCAAGTATTTACGATTAACTTTTAAAATAATTAATATTTATATAGTTTATAATAAAAATTAAATTAAATTAAAATATTAACATATGTTAATATTGTGAAATAATTTTGTTTATAAAAATATCCAAAAATTTGCTGTTTTGGAATAAATATAATTATAGTATTAGATTCGTTACGTAGTTATAATGTCCTGATTATTTTGTTATTAACTTTCCATCGCCATTATGTATTGGCAATATCGACAGGTTTAACACACAATGGATGACAGTGTATCATTATGTATCGGAAATACGGGGAAATGGCAGATACGAACCGGTATATTATTAACATTGCTGAAATTTTCGCTCGGCTGGAATAATTATATGATGGTCTTCTATTCTCCGCCGCAAAAATTTTGGTGTCGCAACACAAGGGTCCACGTAAACCAAAACGTAAGTATTCCATATATGCATGATTCGCAAAAATAACAAATGGATAAAAAAAAACAATTTCCGCTCAATATTTCACAACAAAAATCGTATTTTTTATGAATAATACATATGTAACGCGTGATTGATTGCACATTGATAAATAATCGTTTTTGTTTAAATAAATTATGTAAATGTATTTTAAAACCTGTGTATAAAATTTTACAAACATTTTCGGCACTCTTCTGTTATACGCACACATATTAAAATAATTAATGAATTTGAAAATAATTTCATTTGTTTATTTTTATTGTCCTACTAATACATATTAATATAGAATATATTAAGAAAATAATAATATTTTTAAATTAAAATATTTTAAGATGGTTTTGGAGGGTTTTTACGGCAGGCCGACGTTTATTTTAAACTAAAAATGTCACATCTAATTATTTTTCTAGAGATCTCTTAATCCAGAGATCCTCAAAATGTGACCACTACAAGCTCATTGCTATATTTGTGTATGCGATTGACAATTGTCGGAAAAAATGAATGGATTATTTAAAATTATTTTCTTTTTCAAAATAGTTCATATATTGTATATTAACACTCAAGGACCCGGTCCCGCGTTAGTGCGGAAATTTTCGTAAAGATAAACACCCGCTCCTTTAATCGACAAGTGGTCTGGCTAATTTAGAAACGTGTTATCTAATGCCAAAAAAAGGCTTTATTTTAAAGTTTTACGACTGGACACAATTTCATTCATTTCGCTGCAAGCGCCTTTGTAAAATTTATGAAATATGTATTTATTTATGGTTAAAAACTGTCCTTGAAATAATAGATTATTTGGATCGAAAACTTTCCAGTACTTACACATCGACTGTAACTTATTTAGGTTTTTGTTTATCCATTCAACAAAATAACTTTTTTGAAATATTTATGTTGTACAACCCGTTACATCCTTAATTACAAAGCTAAAATTACCTACATACTACATAAAGATATCTATTTGTTTTTTATCGTCTAAAATACAATAAATCATCATTTTCATTAAGTTTCGTACCTTTATTTCTACCAAATATTCTGAATACCAATGAAAGTGTATACTATACGTATAATACTTCTCTTTTGGCCAAATTATCTCCAAAAGGAAAAAAAATATTAAGCATTTTTTAAAGAGCCGCGCATAATCGCAAGATCGATTAAAAGATGCGGGTTTAGATGTAAGTTTCGCCTGAAAACAGCGGGTGCTTGAGTATTAATATGTAGTAGTAGGACAATAAAAATAAACGTAAGAATTCATTATTTTTTTAAGTATGTGTGCTTATAACAGGAAAATACCAAATTTTCATATGCATTTTCAGAAAGAAAAATTAGTAGTTATTCTTATTATATCTGCAAATATATATTTTTTTTGCGCGATAGATTGGTACAAATGATAAACGCATATAATATGATTATATAAATAAACACTTTTTTTTTTTTTATTTTTTAACTGTTGCATAAGTCGAGATCTTATGGTTTTGTTGTTGTCATGTTGATACACTTGAATTGAGTCACTGATTTATCTTGACATTGACAGCGATATTAGATGCTTACGCTTTATTGGTTGCTGTAAAAATAGTTCCACGTGTTTTGGTACGCTCAACGAATTCTTAATTATTGTTATTTTATTTATTATTTAAATATAATCTGTAAACTATTACTTTAAGTTGCTTTTATCTGAACTAATCACTTGAAGACAAAGGATTCAGCGATCTCCAATGCGAGAGCCTTATTCAGCTTTGTTTATTAAAATCAAAGATTCTGCTCCTTTTTAGACGCATATTCGTATTTGATTTTTTTTCTCTCACCTATAATGCCAGTTTGTTAGGATGATTTTTTAGTCTTTGGTTATATTTATACGTGTAGGACTCGATTATAATTACAGTCAGTCCTCGAATTACGTGATTAATTGGTTCCGAAGGTTTTCGTGTAAGTCGAAAAGTCGAGGAAAGCACAAAATTAAGCAATTCTGGCAAAAAACGTTATATTTTCTATCATAGGTGAAAGTAAAATAGATCTATATATTAGGGGGACCGAAAAGTAATCAATTTTTTTTGCTAGCGACAAATATTTACTTATTAAAAAAATCTTAAATACTAATCAACAAAATAATTTCCATCATTTTCTATGGCGCGAGATCCGGTGAATATGGTGGATAGTAGAGAAGTTCCCATCCAAGCTCCCTTATTTTTTCCTGTGTTATTTTTGTGACGAAGGATCCTTTTTTTGTTATTTTCCAAAGAAGATTGTTTTTTTATGAGCACTTTTCATTCGCTCTAGTTGTTCACACAATACACTGTTGCTGTAACGGTCTGACCAGGTTCAAGCAATTCCTAGAGTATAATTACAGAAAAATCCCACCACACTCAAACAAGGACCTTCTTTATTGTTAATGATGGTTGAGGGGTCGGAACAAGTACTTCTCCGGAAGAAAGCCATTGTTTTTTTCATACAGGATTATTGTATAGCACCCAATTCTCATCTCCAGTTACAATTCGCCGCAAAACCGGATCGGCTTCATACCGAGACAAAAGAGACGCGTAGATGGCACGCCGTCTCTGTCAATTCATGAGGAACCCAAATTCCTTGCTTGTACAATTTTCCTATGCGACGAAGATGATCCTGGACCGTAAGATTCAATTGTTAGACGAGGATCTGAATCCACTGTCGCCCCCAGGATATCAGCATCTAATTTTTGGAGCCGTCTATTTTGTGCGACAAAATAGCATACAATAACGTAAGTGTGCTTCTTCTATTGTTGGCCTTGACATCTTTCCCCCTTGTAAAAATAAAATTTACAGACATAGCTTTAACGTAATAAGAAAACTTACGTATTTGCTATGCGTGTCTCGACACAAACTAACTGTGAATGAGCTCACCGAAGAAATTTTGATTACTTTTCGGTCCCTCTAATATATACACTCGGGAAAATATTATTTATTGACATATAGAACATAACAGAATCTACATCCTTATATATTAATGGACGAACTACTTTTGCAACTTTTGCAGATCGTTCAGGATTAGGGTCTTAACCTTCGAGACCAGCTAATCCATAATATTTAAATATTCACCCATCTTTGCAGTTTCTAATTGCTTGGGTTGTTCAATCAATTCCTCTTCTGAAAAAAATCTTTTTTGTCCTCAAGTTCCATCAATACATCGTTGCTCATTTCCGCTGAATGACTGTTAATCAGACTAACAAAATTCCTCTTCCTCTAGATTTAAATTTAGTTCATTTGTCATTTCAACAAGTTCTTGAATAACTACGTCAACTTCTTCAGTTGGTGTACTCTCTTCAACCAATCGGGGGATTAGCTCATTCCTTAGGTTACTCATGGTAGATATTACCACTTCACTACAGATTTCACCATTATGTTGAACAGCTTTATACATGTTGTATTGTTTCCAAAACTGGGTTAACGATTTTCTGTTCTGTTCGTCAACAGCTTTAACTGCTTGCTTAATTTTACTTTGTAGGTAATACTTTTTAAATGTATGCATTACGCCATGGTCCATTGGTTGAATAATAGATGTTGTATTCGAAGGAAGAAATATAATTTTATAGATAATCAAAATCAATTTCGAAGAAAATTCCCAGGTATTTAGATGAGTCTGTTTAGGCAGTAGCTCACCATCAATGCTAACAGAAGAGCAGTTTCCCTCTAATTTTTCGATGAATATTTGTCAGACTTTCTTAAAGCATTTCGGATGCTTTGCCTGGATCCTCGCGTGATGCCAGGAGTGCCATGTCATCTTCATAGGCGGCGATTACGTGTTTTCGGTGTTGGGGATATCAACAGTGCATAGTAAACTCAGGGTTGGACCAATTACGCTACTCTGTGGTACTCCAGAGTTAATCGGATACAGTGCGGTATTTTCTCCATTTTCCTAGATGCAGAAATATCTGTTTTTGAATACGGTATTAAAATGATGAGTAAGAATTTCCTTAATTTCTTACAGTAGTCCTTCATGCCAGACTCTGTCGAAGGCCTGGGTTATATCGAGGAATGCCGCAGAGAAATACTTTTGGATTGATTAGATGTATGCACTTTACTGCAGCTTCAGTCATTGCAGGTCATTTTTTAATCATTTTTAACTGATTTAATTCGAAATACCTTATTTTGTGGCTAATCTGGTAAGGTGCTTCAAGAAACTTTAATACCTCTGCCTTATCTGGTGAGTTCGAGGCCACTTCGTGTGGCTTAATGACCGTTTTCAGATGTTCAACAAAGACTATGACTTTTTCTAGTTCGTTTCTTGCACAAGCTTCATTAGAATCTCTAATGGGTGCTTTATATTGCCGCAGTTGTATTCATTTTTTAGTAGACTTCCAATATGAATAGTCGGTAGCGATCAAATTCTCCGAGTAATTCATTGTATTAGAGTTTTTTCGTTTATACAAGGTCATTTTTGACGGTCTGTTTTTGTTTTTACTGTGATTATAGCATAGAGTGGCATAACATGCTACATTTTGAATAATTTCCTTAAGAGTTTTTATTGCAGATTCGAAATCTTCTGTTTTTAGACGAATATTTAGAGATAAAGCAACATTTAGAGCGTATTTGAAGTCATCTCAATTTGGTTTTTTATTATATAGTGTTGGTGATATATGTTTCCTTATTACATACGTACTTAATTGTATAATAATTGGGTAATCCTGATTATAGATGATTTAAGTTACCCACTTTGATAGCCTTTAGAACTTGTCTGTCTTGTCATTATTGTGATGAGTTTTGATAGTTTTTTTTAGTGTTTGGAGAAAGTTGAAAAAATGATGAGCCCCTCCCAGTCTTCAGTATTGACATTTGTATCTTGTATCCAATCTTATCTATAGCTATTTAATTCGTGATATTTTATTGTTTTTTTTATATAATAATTGCATTGCCCCCATGGGCCGTACAATCGGGATATTTGGTATAATACTGTAGTGAGAAATCTTGAAATAGCTTTTGTCTGTAAAATGTGTTTCTGGTATAAGCATGTAGGTAGTTCCTATATATGGTTAGACGAGCCATTGGCGTTCCATACAGAGTATTTATCATTTTGTTAAATTTTTGATGAGTGTGGACAGTAACGACATCATAGTGAAAATAAATGGAACAAAAATTGCATTAATCTTTAATTATGGAATGAAGTACGGCACTGTGTTGGAAAGGTTGAAATATGCTCTTAGCGAGTCTTCAATGAATAACCCAAGCATTTACAAGTGGTACAAGACGTTGAAGATGACGTACACCTTGAACGGATCATCAACCGACGACAACGCAACGCGAAGAAAAAGACAATCACCACAATCAAAGAGTTTAGTAATGATGTTGTATATTTTTTTTCGAATTTTTGGACATGAGACATGTGGCAGTAAAAATTGTTTTGAAATTGTTGAATTTTAACCTAATGCAGTGCCGAATGGACATTACGCAGAAGTTTCTGCATGATAACGACGACGATACAGAGCTGCTGAAATCATGATACATGTGTGTGTGAATATGATGTCGAAATTTAGGTCCAATCGTCCCAATAGAAACTTCCTGAAGAGCAAGATCGAAATATGATTGAATATGAAGGTTCTGCTCAGTGTTTTCTTTGATTTCAACGGCATAATGCACATTAAGTTTTTGCTACTAGGTCGTATTTTCAATGAAGAATACTACCAGGAAGTTCTACGCCGTTTGTGTGATGTGTTCCGAAGAAAAGGATTTTTGAAGAATCACCACGTTAGAGTTCTCCTTGAAGATCCGTCTTAGAACTCTGCGATGTTATGACTAGTCCATACTTCTGTATGGAGACCGTAAAAGCAAGTAAGATTAAGTACTTTGGACACAAAGAATCGCCTTCTGGAGACCACCACGGAGAGAAAAGCAGAAGATAAACGGTGCTTAGGAAGAAAGGAGTTTTCGTGGCTCCGCAATATTCGTAACCGAACAGAACTGGAAGCTCCAGAATTGTTTCAGCTCGCCAAAAACAGACAATTATTTGGAAAAAAATAAGGACATGTGGATGGCCTACGTCCGAAAACTGGAGAAGACACCTGAAAAAAAAGAAAGCATCTACTCAAATTTTTTGTTGTTGTTAAAAACAACCGCTTTGATTCCTTAGCCTCCGTATTCTTCTGCGTCTTATTTATATTCCTGAAGATGAAAGAAATGAAAAAGGACGATTTTTTGGCCAACGTTGAGGTGATAAAAACAGAATCGTCGAAAAAACTAAACGCCAAAATTAATAATGATGAATAAATATATTTTTTTTTGAAAAAAAAAACAAAATTTCAAGTTCAATTTCTTAATAATATTTAAATAATCCAGTAAATGTTATTGAATGTGACATTTATAGTCCACGTTAGGTGTTATTTTCTCAACTTTCTCGTTGCTGCTACCATTCGGCTCTAAGTGGTTCGATTACATAAGTCTTCGTCATCTAGCATCTGGTCGATTAGGATCTCGTCAATATCTGCACGCGTAGTATTTTCAAATCCATACCTAATTAAGCAATACATATCTAAATATTTATTGTTTTATTATTTGGTGGCATTATCTGTCGATGATATTTTTTTTGTGTAAAATTGCAAAATTGATAAACTCGCCGGAGGAGGTCAATTAAACGGTTAATTTAATTTTATGATTAAATTAGGTGTTTTTTTGTTATACAATTTGTTTGTTTTATTACTGAATTTTTTAGAGGAGTTTTTTTTTAACCTTTTTTATTCCACGTACATTGATATTATGATTAAAATTTATTTATTTGTTGATAACATTGACGTCATTAATTTATGAATAGACGACGTTGAGGAAAGAGTAGTATAATAATATAGAAAGTATTTATTATTTTTTTATATTGGTATTCGATAGCAATTATTTATGGGTTTTTTACATAATACGAAAATATTTTTTATTACTAAATGTATTAATTTTATCTGTAATTTTGAGAATAGTTTTTTTGATTCTAAATTAAAATTTAGTTTACATGTGTAGGACGTGTGTATGAGATCATGAAAAATGTTGGGCTTTGTCTTGAGAAATGAGGCTGAGGGTGTTAGGATTCTACCCCAGTATATACCCCAGCGCATGTGTAAAGGGCTGCCTGGGGTATGTAAACATCAAGAAAAGAAGGTCGATCTACTTGGCAAAGCACTTCTTCAAGCTGTTGTTTAGCGCAATACATAACCCCCTTGTACTGTGCAAGTTGCCCTTATGGGCGCCACCTCACTACCATCGAGCACGTTCGCGGGTGCTCTTCCTTTCGCCAAATGTCAAGACAGTTACTCTCGGAAACTCTCCGGTAGCCAAAGCTATTATTCTGCGCAACCACTTGGCCGATTATGTATATATATATATGATGTTAAATATCGCCATTTTAAACAACAGATTTAATTAATGGCAATTTATGTAACTAATAATATACATTAATTATTTAATCAAATTATAATATAGGGTTTTTTAAATCATTTAAATTAAAGTCCTTTTATTCAGACGTAGAAATAACAGACTTTGATTGACAAGTGCTAGTCGTTTAGTTTTCAACGCCGAGACTAATTTATCCAATTGTTTTTAACGATTAAACAACGACGATCATATCAGCGCTATAAAGAAAAAAAAATACAATTTACTTATTGCTATGCGATTATTATAAATAAATATTAATAAATGAAATTTTGAAATGTTTGAATAAAATTTGAATAAGAGATTACTATTAACCCTCCTATAGCATTTCCTGATATAGAGCCAATTTTCAAGGTCAACAAAACGAAATCAATACAACAAACATTTTTCCATTCACAAATTTCAAATGACCTAGTTATATGTTTAGTTTGTCAATCAAAGGGCATTGGCTTTCATTTGATTCACCGGTCTATTAAATATTTACGAAATATGTAATTTGACCTTGAAAATTTAGTGTTTTATAGAAAACGTCTTTCCAGAAGAAAGCACTATATAAGGGACTGCCGCACATGCCGCTCTATATTAGGAAGTGTTATAGGAGGGTTAGCTGTATCAGTTTTAGTCCCCGAATTCAGTGAAATTTATCTATCATTTTACTCTTCATCTGAATTTTTTGGAGTTTCGCTCATACCATAATATATTAAAATATAATTAGTTTTAAACAATTTTCACTGCGTAGTAATAAAACGATTTATGACATTTATGTCCTAATTAAATTACATTAATTTATTACCCTATATGTATCCAAGCGTGTTATTAAAAAAATATATATCAATGAATAATCATATTTTTAACCTAGCCGTGCCGATGGGGTATATTGGGACCCCCAATTTTGGATTTTCCTCAAATAACTCTTTTAATATAAATCCGAAATTTAACATTTTTTTTAGATATGTCTAAAAAGTCTAAAGAATAAATATTATAAATAATCATTGCCGTTTATTGTCGGTAATTGCGAAATAAAATAAAAATAACAAAATATTCTATTCTGTTGCCATAGGCGTATTGTTTTTTATCGCTCGCATCTGGTACGATGTACCTAGTAATCTATATCTTGGCTTGAAATGCTTGGGGTCCATGAGAGACCCTCTTCGGACGACGCGGTTGTTTTCGAGCCTCCGTGACAGATGGGTTTAATAGCAAATGTATAACCGATTCTCATTTTACACGGCTTTGAAACATCACGCTTTTAAAATATGAAACAATAGTCAAAATCATTCTAAATTTAATATTTATTTTCAGGATCTCTTACTAGAAAATCGATGCCTCACCGTTAAAAGTGATCATAATGAAGACAGAAGCTATCTAGTTAAATCTCTATGTACTAATTTTACATATGACACATCAGTTTACTCTTCAACCATAGTATCAGAATGGAATTTAGTTTGCAACGATGCATTCTTAGTCGAGGTATCTTTAATCATTTAAACTATGTTGTGCAATTTAAAAAAAATTAAAGATTATATTTTCAGCTATCCCAAATAGCTGTTCTAGTCGGATTCACTGTAGGATCAATAATATTCGGATATATAGCTGACAAATTTGGCCGAAGAAAACCATTGGTCGCTTGCATCATCGTCAACATCGTCGGCCAATTCTGCATAACGTATTGTCCCACGTTTATTGGTTTTCTTATCGCAAGAGCTATTGTTTCATTGGCTTCTGGGGGCATCGGAGTTATTTCTTTTGTATTGTGCACAGAGGTATTCATCGATCAATCAATCGTTTTAATAATATACGTTTTCTCACAATTTTACATTTTTTTTAAGGTATTTGGAGGAAAATGGCGTGCGATTATATCGAGCCTGTTTCAACTGCCCTTTACGTTAAGTCTCATAATTTTAACGCTGCTGTCTTATTACTTAAGAGACTGGAGAGATTTGCAAGCATCTATTTCATATATATCATTGATTTACATACCACATATATTGCTGATACCGGAATCTCCGCGATGGCTATTGGCGAAGAAGCGAAGGACACAACTTATCGGTGAGTGCAATCCATTATTGCTATTGACATTGGTTTCACTTTTTACATTTTTTTTAATATTAAATATAGAAATGTTGGAAGACGTGGCGAAGATGAATGGGAAAAATGTGGATAACATAAATAATATCATAATGTCAGAGAACGTCCAGAGTGTCAATACGGATAAGTACAGATATTTGTTGAAGAAACATATTTTCGCGAAGAAGTCTTTCCTGTTGGCCATTTTATGGTAAGCATTTAAATATAATAATTAAATAAGGACTCGAGAACATCAATTGCAAACATATTATCTTTGCAAGATGTGATTTGGCATGTTCCAACATAGTTTATCCTTGACTAGCTGACACTAATCGCTGTCTTATCCCATCCTATACAAATCTTCTCTGATAAGATGCATCAAACTTTTGTGATCTCACTCCAAACCGATTTTGACTACGGCTTTCTCCATTCGATGTCTCCATCTTAATCACTGTGATCTAAAGAAGCTCACCATTATTTCTAGATCACCCTAAACATGTATTTTGCAACACACATTAATGAAGATACCCAATCTTTAGCCGAATGCCTTTGATCTGTGGTGTTAAAAATCTATGTGTCTCATAGATGACGAAAAGAAAAAATGCATTCTTAAGGATTATTTATTTATTTTTCTTAAAGACAATGCGTGATTGGCATTGCAGAATAACATAGGTCGCCAATTACGCATAAAAACATAATAATAACATGAAAAAAACGAGAGTTTCTGAGAGCACCTGTCCTCGCATTTGGCGGAAGAAAAAGCGTGAGGTGGCGCCCATAAGGGCAACTCGCACAGTACAAGGGGGTTATGTACTGCGCCAACAAACAGCTTGAAGAAGTGCTTCGCCAAGTAAATCGACCTTCTTTTTTCAAGGGATACATATCTTCTCTACTCTGAGGGAATTCGAGGCGTCATAAGGCGTCCATATAATGGAACCTGATTCAAGCAAGCTCCGAATCAATGCATCGTATAGCACTCGTATGATTAAGGTGCTACGTATGTGATAAGAATTTCTCAAGGCGAAGCCCAACATTCTTGATGATCTCATACACATGTCCGATACATTTAAACTTAATTATGCATGAAGAATCGTGCACGAGTGTATATAACATGTCACAGTGATTATCTGTGCTTCAAATACGTGGCAAGTATTAGCGATGGTCATGTTCAAATCCAAGATTGATCTCGATTTGAAGGCTAATCTTGATCATGCTCTATCTACGATGAGAAATCTGATTAATAAGATCATAGATGAACGAGAACCTGGCGAATATAAAATCAGCGCTGAAACGGACGTGTCTCTGCTGGAGATCGCGTACTGTCCTCCAAGTGGCAAAGACCCGCCTCAGGGTTAGAAGGACGCTTACATAATTAATGAAAACTCGCCTAATTCAGATATGCAATACAACATTCCAAAACTTCCTAATCTCATATTTCATGTCAAGATTCGAGAAATTCTACAGCTTCTACGTAAGGAACGACGACTTCTAAATGCTGAGAAGAATTGAAAATATAATACTTTGGATGCATATTCGGATTTTCAGCTGTGGTTCAAACTACCACCTTCTATAACCCATAATAATATTCAAGAAAGAAGGTTTGGGTAGAAAAATACCTCTCAAGGTTGCGGAATATTCGAAACTGGGCTGGACTTGAAGTGGAACATAACTTAACTTAAATGACCTCCTAACCCTATGCTAGTCTTTGCCGCCTGAAAGTTATTAGGGGATCTTCGCGCGTCTTGGGGTTCCATCCATCTACCAAGTTTCAGCAGAAACTCTTCCTGCTGAACTGAAGGCCAAGATTGCAATTCTTGTCCCCTGGATTGACTAGGCTTTTCGTATTCGAATTGAAGTGGAAGAAATATTTGGAAATATTGGAAAATAGATCTTAAGCACGTCAAGTGCTTGGGATACTAAAAAAAAGGATTATTATTAGAATAAAAATAGTTATTCATGACATGCTTCATAATTTATTCAATATTTTAAATCTTTAACTAATCAATATTGCGCATAAATGACACACACATTAGTGCGATGTCCCGCCGCCGATATGGCACATGTCACTAGTATACGTTTCACTCGCACTGAGCACATCGTACCATACGCAAGTGAGAAAAGACATCGCATCCGTGAATCTTGTTGTTTTGATTTTTTTGCAATTGTGGACAATTAACCTAGCCGTGCCGATGGTCTATTTGAGAAGTTTTCTCTCTTTACTCTTTAAATAGTAATCTTTTTGTATTTGTTTAAAAGAGTCTAATGTATTAATATTATAAACAGTTAATAAAAACAAAGGTCAAAACACCTGTAAAATAATTTTAGCAAAAAGTTTTCGGTCTTAATAGACAAAGTGGAACTGCCAGTAAAAAACCGATGTCCAATATCGGTGGGCATTGAACCGCAAAAGGTTAAGAGAACGATTGATCGAATCTTCGGGTTTTTTAGATCTTGGCGTTTTCTTGACGCGTTCTAATTCTAATTTGTATTAAATATTGATTTAAGACCTGAATAAAATGCAGTATCGGAAATGTTAAATATTTCTCTTGATAAGACTATGAGTAAAACAAACGTTTCTAAGAGGGCCGTTAAGATGTCAATCGAACCAATGGAAGCTTCTAGAAGGAGCAAAAGAGAAAAGAAGGCGTATGTGAAGGCTCGCCAAGTCTCGATCGAATATGAATGTTTAGTTTTAGCTGTATAATATACCACCAGTTCTTGACACCAGGTCCTTTTGCCAAAATGGTTAAACAACCTTTTTTTTTATCAACTTTGTGATTTCGATTAATTATTGATTTATTGATCAACCGCAGTAAATGATTTAACTAACATTTAATGGTTTTCAACAGGTTTTCTCAAGGGGTATGTTTATATGGCGTAGCTTTAAATTTAGGAAACATCAGCAGCAATCTGTTCATCATAACTGGATTTTCATCGCTGGGTAGCACCATCGGCATCCTGCTATCTACGATTTTGGCACAGTACTTAACACGAAGAACTGAACTGGCATCAGCATATTCGGCGACGGCGCTCAGTTTATTGTTTATGTTGCTCATACCGACTGGAGAATACACCTACGATTGGCCAAGAATTATTTTATCCTTCATAACCGTGTCAAGTTTAGCTGTAAGATCAAAACCATGTTTTAGCACGCATAGCCTGCAGATAATAATAACGCATTTTTTTGCAATATCCAGATAGCAACGCCGTTACTCTTTATCTATACTGGAGAGTTATATCCGACGCTGATTCGCAATTCTTTGATTGGATCTGCTACACTGCTGATGAAGGTTGGCGGTTGCTTATCGCCGCTGCTCTTGACCATAGGAAGAATTTCCACTTTTATACCGTGGACGATTATGGCAACCCTCGCATTGCTTATGACAGTATGTTTATATTTTTTGCCAGAGACCAAAGGATCCAATTTTGTAAAAGAAGATTATAACAAGTAATACAACTAATCTTATCGATTCATTGAAATATTTTCTAATGTATTTTGTAATATTATTTGATATTCAATTTCAGAAATAAGTGCAATACGTATGAGAAAGTGAATATGGAAGAAACCATCAATTAATATCATGAAGTTCTATACAATCTATCATCTCTTATATAATGTCATGTTTTTAAATAGAATTTTAAGAAATAAAAAAAAAAGTAAAATGAATCAATAACATTCTTTCAATTCTGATAAAGATTTTTATGCCATTCCTAAAAAAATCAGCCGGATTATTGAAGAAAAAGTCTGGAAAGTATGCTCAAGTACCCCAAGGAATTAGCGGTACACAATACTTCCTCCACATCTTTACAAGATTTGATGGATTATAAAATTAGATCTCTCGTACTTACAAGCCAGAATTTATCAAAATAAAGATATCAATGATACACCTGTGAAAATCATTGGTTAAAACGTCTCAGAGAATGTTTTAAAGTACTGTGTGAAAAATGACAAAACAGTCATCCTTAGGTTTACGCCGTAGTTCCGTTTCTACGAAAGGCGGCGCATATCGAATCTTCCTTCTCTTCTTCTATCGTTTTCTTCCTTCTCTGACATTTATGATCTAATTCTTTGTATAATTCTTTTATGTCTTCATTCTAGAGTGGCTTATCAGGGGCTTCTAAAAGTTCTGTCACGGCTTCAGCTGTAACATCTTCCAATCGCACAACACGTTCAAGTCTAGTAATGTCCTCAAATAAATTCTCCCGATGAACTACTTTTTCAAAAGCATACATGAATGCTGGCAGATATTTAGGCCAAACTCCAGTTAATCATTTTGCTGAAACTTCATGTCAAGCCGATGTTTTTATAGCCTTTCAAAAAATATCGAAAGACCGCCAATAGTCTTTAATTGTTGGTTGAAGGTCGCAGTACCTCCTGATCCTTTGGTTACAAACGAGATGTTGTATCGGGAATCATGTAAAAAACTTTGATATCCAATAATGTGCTTATTTCATAAAGTTTTAGATCTTGTCTTAAAGCAGTGCTTCCCAAATTATGGGCCGCGGGCCTCTGGGGGGTCGCAGGATTCCTCGCGGCGGGCCGCGAAAATATTCAGTACAAAGTACAAATATTCATTTATGAATATTTTTCC
>JAGXCT010034386.1:22739-35518 GCA_022495035.1 Philopotamus ludificatus
GTCCCACGCGCTAAAGTCGGGGTTGTACTGCGCGCTAACGTCTGCGCGCTAACGTTGGCGCGCTAAAGTCTCACGCGCTAAAGTCGGGGTGCCGTTTCAATTAGATTATCAAAAATTGATTTTACTTTTTCAGTTTGCTCGAGTCAAGGGATTTATTTTTAATTGCAACATCTCCCAATAACGATGACAAATTTTCTAGTTTTTGAAAGAAACTAACTTTACTATAACTCCCTCATTCACTGTTGTTGAGCGGAGTGTTTAATTTCATCTGCAATTTTCATAATCATGGTAATAGTCAATGGAGATAAGTTCAAAGAACAACAGACAATAGGTGTTTGTCGATTACCCATTCGTCGACTTTCCATTATTGTTTCGGGGCGCTATTGTGAATCGATGTCGGCGGAAACCGAGGGCTACCTGTACGTCGCTTTATCAATTTTCCATTGAAATTCCCTGTTTTGAATTAACCAGATAACTTGTGTTTAATTGTACTTGTATAAAAATCAATTAAAAAGTAATAACCCACCGGGATGAATCGTTTGAGGCATGCGATCTTTGAACACGGTACCAATTTGTCTGAACACGGTTCATCGATAATTAATAGTGACCCGGTTTACACGCAATTAAAATTTATTATTTGCTAATTATCTTTTTGCTAAGGTAAACGTTTCAGATACGTGTTAAAAAAGATACAGAAAACATAATAAATTAAGAAATAAAGTCCAATAGTAAATATTTAAAATATTTAAAAATAAGTACATATATGATAAAAGACGCGGCTGAAGATTTAGATATGTATGCATTTTTTAATGAAAAATGTACATTATACTATGATATTAATTGAAATGATACCATGCATTTCATGAAAAAATAAATTATGTAATCATATACTCCAGAAGTCGGTAGCAAGCGGGACAGACAAGATTATTTTAGCTTGTTATAAAAAAATATATTAAAAGAGTTTTAATAATATAAAATGTTATATAAATATTAAAACAAATAGCAGAGACTACGAAGGAACAACATATAGGTGGGTAAAAATAACAAAAATTGTTGTCATAAGCCATGTCAACGAAATCGCGGGAAAGATGAAACCTTAATGGGAGGCTAGAACTTCAATAGGTGATGACTAGAGATACGTGATTATCGCATTTTGCGATAACTGCGACATAGAAGCGATAAAAGCGATAAATGCGATAAATTGCGAAATTTTGAAAATTGCGAATAGATGCGAAATTTTCCATGACATCGATTCCCCGGTTGAGAAGCATAGCTGGAGATTTCTGCCTATGGAAACCCAGAAGCTACTTCATGGAAACAGACGAATCACAACGTAAACCAGGAATTCAATAGGATATTCTTAACCGGTTTCCGTAAAAGTTTTATTAACTGAGCCTACTTTAAGCCATATGATGAAACGGAATGTATTTTCGGCAAACTTAGAATCATCTTGTTCCAACCCATGTAGCTGGGTAAGTAGATGTACTCCAAAATTAGTAAAACGGATAATTTGGTATCATGAAACTTTACCTTTGTTCACAAAACATTAACAAACATCAATAGAAATTACACCGATGGTGCAAATTTTGAAGATTTTTAGAACTGGCCTATATCGATTTTAATCAGGTATATCCTGTATTTCATTTAATTCCCAAATACTTTTATACTCAATATATAGTGGCATTGTTTTAAAAATTCATAAATATAACTGACTTTTAACTTCCAAATCTGAAATTGGTAGAAATAAAACGCCTAAATAGATGCTAGACTAAAATTTGTCATTTTAAATGCTATTTTTTTAAAAAAATAGATGCTAAAATACGCGTCTCTAGTGATGACCTTTCGCTGCAGCTGAACATTATTTTTTTGCTCGAATGAGTATCTACTAATCGTCTTCCGCTTAGTGTTTGAAAATGTCAGGAAATAACATTTTCGTGATCTTAAGAATTTCTAGCCTTTGAGTCCCAATGCTTGGGAAAGTAACTCTTCCCAGGCAGTCGTCAATCAAACATTTGGGAATTCTGTTCGACTCTAAATTTAGATTCAATTCACATGTATACTAGGTATATATAATATAATAGAGCTTGAAGAATGTGGCTTTGTCTTAAAAAATCATTTCTTTGCTCGAGTGCGAGTTTCAATCGTCTTCCACTTAGTGTTGGAAAACGACAGAAAATTATATTTTCGAGATCTAAAGAATTTCTAACCTTAGTAAATGAGGACATGCTTGGGAGCGCAACTATTCCCAGACAGTCGTCAATCAAAAAGCTGGGAATTCTGTTTGACCCTAAATTTAGATTCAATTTACATTAGGCATGTAATAGAGCTTCAAGAATGTTGGGGCTTTGTCATATTACTAAGAATCTATGTATAAAATAAGAATTTTTCAAGGTTGCTTTACGATACATTAGTTCAGAGTTTACTTGAATCAGGATCTATCGTCTCTTTCGCGTGTGCTTTTTCTTCCACCAAATATTAAGACAGCTGCTCTCAGAAACTCTCCGGTAACCAGAGCTATTACTCTATATATTTTTGTTCTTTTTCACAATTTTTTTTATTTACTTATTTTTTTACTGTGTTTGTTATGCGTGGTTGGCGAATTGGATCACTCTGTAATTCCAACCACGCATTTTCTTTTAACAATAATAAAACAAATTGTGTAAATCATTTATTTTTAATTGCATATTATTATTATATGTACTATAATAAAGCCTATTCTATCTATGTTTATTAATATACAAATTTATATAGCAATTTTTTTATATATTGTTCATTTCAAACAAAAGTTTTGATGAAGTTTTAAACTTGTTACAACCTTTTTTTTATATATCATGAAATATTATTATGAATATTTCTTACCGTAATCGGTGACATTGAATCACAGGTTTCTTTAGTATCTCCATAGCAATCATAATTTTCAACAGTTTAATCATGCAAATCAATAGACAGGATAATAACAAAATCAAATAAAATGCACGTAAATTTGTTGAATTTTCATTTTATTTCTGGAAAAAAAATAAACCAAACCAAATGATATAACTGAGAAGCCAGATAATATTGCAACACATGAACAACGCTCGGAACGGCAGTCGGCCGACGAAATATGCGGACACTAAATTGCAAATAAATTGATAATTTCGTAACAAGACAGGAGAGAACAGATGACTAAACAATACGCCGACTGCCGACAACCCCGAGCGAATTGAAACAAGAGACGTACACATATACATATAGAACTGCAAAGGGATAGATGTCGTCCGCGAACCATCAGGTTTCGCCGATTCCAACAACTCTATACGCGTAGTATACACGGTATATATATATATATTAATAAACTCGCATATTGATATTAAATCAAGATAAACATGTCAGATTGATTTCAATTCAATAACGAATATGCTAAACGATACAGGATTCGCATAATACACATTCATTCATAGCAAAACATTGCGATTCTCAAAAATAAACACACGTAAATATTTGAAAATCGCAACGATACATATTTTTACATCATCGAGCACACCACCATTCTACACCGAGTCTAAGTTACACATCCTTTTGCAAATATAATATATATATAAATGTAGACGAGATAGATATCTCTACGAATAAATATATTGCGTCGAGTATTAGAAAAAATACGTCGTGAAACGAATTAAGCCGCAGAGAAACAAATCGACATCCACCAGACAATCACATACACAACCACACATACCGCGAACGCAGATATTGCGCGTTCCGCCACAAACAATCTTTAAAAAATAACTGATATACATCCTTTTTTTAAAGACACTAAACGGTTTTTTTGATTTTTTTTTTTTTTATCATATTTCATTTAAATAACACAGTGGTTACATGTTAATTACATTGTGACAAAAGGTAATACAATATTTATTAACATTAAACGTGACGATTTAAAACATTAATATTTTTTTTTTATTTATTTATTTAGAAGTATGTCATATTGTAACGTATTGCACGCGCGTTCGCACGTGCGATTAGTATTTGCAATGTTAAACGCGTGCAATGTAAAATATATATATATATAAACTCACATGCGTTTACACAATATTGCATTCGTGTGAGATTCATGCGGTTCTATAGATTTCACATGCAAAACGAGATGTTTTATTATATTTTTTTTTTAAATAAAAGAGCACCTCGGACGCTCGTCAAATATATCTACGGTTGCGATCGGTTAAAATGTACTCTTCTATCGTTTTCAGGTAACCCTTTTTTTTAGTTATATACAACGGTACAAGAGTTCATCGGAGGTGGAGGAGCCGAAGTCAGTGTCGAAACGGTATGGAAGGCTCAGTGAAGATGATTTTATGGCAAGATTATCGGCAAAAAAAACACTTCACGCCAAAACTGGACCTGGACTAAAGTTATCTTCTCAGATGAGAGCAAATGGCATGACGGTGATGCTTTTCTTACAATGGATTGGAGATCAAGTGTTCGTCGATGGAACCGTGAATGCAGAAATTTATGAAAGAACCATAAACGAGGACCTTGTTCCATCCATAGAACAACACCTGACTGCATCTACTAAAACGATTCTCCAGAAAACCCTGGGATTTCAACATCGTAATGTCCTGATTTAAACCCCATCGAAAATTTATGGCACATTACGAAAACAAAAGCCTGCCGATTTAAAATCACTAATAAAACGTCAATAACAAAGGTCAGGTATGAAGAGATAACGGCAGAAACAATAATAAGTGGATTCAAACCGTTTAAAAAATTTACCCGTGGTACATATCAACGACCGCAACTAATATTAAAATCGGAGAAACGATACGAATGGATAATAACGCGAAATAGTATGCGTCCGAAGTCGTGCGGATCCGCGCCGATTAAATCGTCGCGGATTAATGTGCAACGTCGTTGAATTCGCGGCGAGAGAATAAAAATCGTATTTAAATATTCAATGAACACATTTTTACGTTTCGCCGAATTTTATCACGTAAGGCAAATTCATCGTATCGTTAAGTTATTTACAAATTGCGTTGCACATACGTTCAATTCATAATGAAAAAAAAAAAACAACCACAACTAAATAACGATCCGCAAACAACCGGACCGAAACAAAAATTGAGTTAATCAATAAATTTTCATACATTACAAAAAAATTGAAAAAAATTCTTGCGTTATGCAATAGCTAATAATTCTATATATATATATATATAAAGCCTAGGAGGACCCGTATACGGAGGCGTCCGCGGCAAGACTAAGATCGGCCGCGGGCGTCGGCGTCGGGAATCCGCCGACGCCCGCAACCCCACCTCGGCGAGTAAAAACACCCGCACGTCAACATAATAAGTGTGTGTGTACCGACAACGCATACACATACACACAAACGGCGCATACCGATAAAAAAATTTAAATACTCAACAGATACTCATCAAAAATGATAGAATTTAACCTCAAAAAAAATAATTACGATCAAACAATGAAAACTTAAATACAACAGCGTCACAAATAATTCATATACAATTCTGCGGACAAAAAAAAAAGAAGAAAAATAATATAATACATATAAACAAAAAATATTACATTGAAAACTTTAACATTAAGATTAAAATACTTATGTGTGTGTATGCGTATATATGTTATATATAATTATGTATTCGTAAATAAGATACACACACGTATAATTCAATACAAGTTCTCTCTAACACGTATGTTTAAATACATATTTTTATTAATTTATACAAACAGGAGCATGATTATAATTTTTTATATAAGCTAAATTAACTGGCACATAATCGCAATGATGATCTCGTAGAGATCCTTGTAAATAAATCCGTCGTACAATATCGACGTTGCAATTAAGAATCGTATACGCTACGAGGGGACTACCATTTAAGATATGCTGAATAGAATCAAAAATAAAAAATAAACATTTGTAAATAATAATAAAGAAAAAGAAAAAAAGGTTAATAAACAATCTTCACAAAATAAAGTATAATATGATACAACATTAATCTAAACGAAATTTTGTGGAATATTATTCGATATTTAACCGTATAATGAAACGTACGATGGCGTCGATAACGACGATGATAACAAAGTACGTCGAAAAAACGAGGGGAACAACTATTTTTTTTGCCATTTTAATCATTTTATTTCGTACACGATCGCAGCGTCTGCGATCGGACTTTAAAAGCGCGCTAGAAGAAAAAAGTATTATCGTAATGAAGCGAACAAAGCGAGAAATTAGAAAGACTAATATTTCCGTCTACGTAGTATAATAACATTGTGAAATTATGAAAGATGCAACTCTCATCGTATAATATTCTGATCAGTGTAACGTTTATACAATACGAATGTGGCGCGGGTGGGCCCGCTTTGTTCAGTGGTCGTCGTACGAACGGGCCTCAATGTGAACATCTTATTAACCTTAAAAAAATATTTGGTTTACGATGGTACACGACATCTCAATGCCCGATACTAAATATACAATTTAATTGAAATGTACATTTTTAATTAAAAAAAAAAAATAATAATAAAATCAGTACGATAATTATTAGGCAATTGAATCGGCACGCGGTGAAACGTCAGAAAAAATCATATGCATACGATAAAAAATTTGACGTTACCGTAGGGTTTCACCGCGCGCGACGACAACGTGACTGACGACAATGTCAAATATCATCAGAATAGGAGACAGTGCATTCGTCGGCACGCTCGCGCCGATCGTTCCATAATTCTACAATGCATTAATCAATAGCTTTGCTCAATCACAAATAATAATTTACGTACTAATGGACGTCTTTATGGTAATATATATTAGGATCGTCCATCTAGTGGCCTTAGAGGCGCTACTAAAACAAATAAAAAAAACATAATGAAAACAATCGATCGTGTCGGTATAATATATATTATATATACAACTTCCCGATAATATATTTATAAATTGCGCTAAATTTATTTTTGTTTCGATCGACGCCCGCCGCGTGGTATCGTCGTCGGGCGACGATCGCGACCGCCCGATCCCGCAAACGCGTCGAAAAATCATCAGAGATTACAGCGGAAAAAATAAATATGAGACGCGTGGAGCGGACGATCGCATTTAACTAGAATTAACCTATCTACCGCTCTAAATCTGTCTACGTATAAACATACGGAGCCAAAAGATAATCAAATATATATATATACCAATTCGATAAGTATGCATCGATAAATAATAATTATATAAATTATATACCGTCGATATTATACAGCTCAATATATGTATATCAAATAGGGATGACGTCATAATATATATATATACGTAAATAAGCCACATGTAATTTACAGATATGTGTTGAAGATAGATTTTATATTTAAAAAAAAAAAAAAATTAATATGCGGTTATACATTTTGTTATAAATGTCGTTGAAAGAAAAAAAGAAAAAAAAAATACGTATCATTGCATATGACTAGTCAACCGAAGAGATTAAACGTCAATGCATTGAAGAGTTAAAATTTTTAGTGAGGGAATAAAATAGCTTAATATACACGAACATACGATTAAACTTTAATCCAAATTTTTTTTTTATCAAAACGTTTGGTTTAAACTTTTAGTGAATATTCATAATTATATTAGCTAATAATATGAGGTGCGGTAACGGCAATACATGCCTCCCGCATTAACAATAAAATACAAATAGATTACAAATAAACATCTGCGTAACAGATTCACTTCTTGCGAGGATTTGCGGCAGGAGCCCTCACAATACGATCGTATTCGTCGTACATCGGACATACTTGTCAGTCATATTTCCTGATGAGAAATAACTCCTCCCAATTTATCGATCGGTTCGGTCCGTTCACTCTGCGTACGTCCTAATTCATAATTGCTGGAGACGTTATTTCTCGTTTAAGCGATACACTATATATTTATACAAATTATATTCACTGAAATATGCACATGCAAGGAAGAGCGACGAGATATGTGAGGTGCTCGATAAGAAAAATCGACTCACGATAAAAAAAAAAAAAATACTGATTTTAATTCTGAAAACAGAGTTAAAATTTGCTAGAAAAAAAATTTGTAAATAAATACTGTATAATAAAATAAATATTGGAGACCGTTTTCAGAATTAAAAAAAAAAATAATAAATAAAAAAAATATATCTTTCAGATTAGCTCGACGACGAATTTCAATAACGTGCAAATCATAAATCTGAAAGATCGTAGAGGCGTGACAGTCGATTAGCGCGTCAGGGGACGATCCAATGTGGGAAGTAGCGGCAGATGCAAAGGTATGGGGGCTTGAGGCAGAGGCGGTATGGGCAGGGTGCAGCGTAGTTTGCCGGCGCCTTTCACGCGTCCGTTGTTTACGCCGGAATGGCGTCGCTTGCGATCCATCCTCCAGCCCTCCAAGTCTTGCGTTTTTTCTGGATCGTCCGAGCTCGCGTCGCAATGCGGCTCCACGTTGCTGTACATAATCACAGACTGGTCTAGTATCCTGCCAACGGTGTTGATCTCCGTCTTCTCGACGGTGTTGGCGAGCCACGCCTTCACGTCGTCGATGACGCTGCTCTCGGTTTTTTCCATCATGAACGCGTTTTTAATAAAATTTCCGTCGATCGCATACGATATTTCCGTGGGTGCTATGTAACAATTTTCGCTCGGTGTCTTCAGGTCGTCTTGCCAGTCGTTGTCCCGTATGTATTTCAAATCGGATAATATGTCGTCCCAGTCACGGTCCGATTCCTCTTCGTACATTTTGTTTTTTCCAATATTGTTTCCGTCCTTTTTCACTTTCATTTGTTGTTCCGAGCAAGCCTTGCAGAAATTATCGTCGAGACTCCATATTTTGGAAGAGTTCGCTTTGACGGGATGCCAATTATTGCTGATCCACTGGTTGTTGTTTAGTTTGCACTCTTCGCATTGAACCCAGTTGTAATTTAATGATTCCAGCTCGTTGTCAGCGTCGTTATTACACTTTGAATTTGTGATAACCTTAAACGGCGGAGGCTCGTGTTGGACGGGTTTGTCTTCCCGCTTGGATTGACACTCTGCCGCTCTCATGATCATGTCCCGGATATCCGTTTGAATGGCTTTTTCCGTTTGGCAAACGCGAAACTTCAATATTAAATCAGTTTGTTGTAAGCTTTCGTCGGAGCAAAGTGACGACGGGCCGATATCCAATCGAGTATAATCGATACCTTGCTTTCGATATTCCATATACTGCTTTGGCGGCTCTGTTTCGGATTCCAAAAACATATTGCCGGAGCTGCTGCGGTTAAATTTAACAAAATCCAGATCGCTAACAACGGGAAATGTCATTCCATCGGCGTAATTGACGATGGCACATTCTTTAGCGTCGTGTTTAATTGGACGAAAATGTGTTTTCATGGATGTCAGCAAGTCTTCCTCTTCCTTTTCATCCTCTTGTGTCTTTAAAGGGCTCGGCAAATCAAAGTTCATGTGAGCGTTGTTTCTACGCAAATTGTCTCCTATGTAACCTGTCGTAGGTTTCGGCACCACTTCCGTAAACGAGCTATAAGAACTGTGATTGAGAATGTTGAAGCTGCGAGCGGGCGTTCCGATCGGCGGATGGGTGTCCGATGAGAAAGAATTAGGTCTGTTGACGATGTTATTGTTCAGCCAATTCATCGGCGCGGCGGTGAACCATTGAGTTTTCTTTATATCGCACGAACTCTCCTCGGAATCATCTAAATTGAGAGGCTTCAGTTTATTATATATCACCTCCATGGATTCCTTGTTGTATAGCTCCGTATCTGTCGGCCACAAATTATTTTGCTTTTCGGGAAAAACGTTCAGTTCATTAATTTCGGGAACGAATCTCCGTGGCGGTTGCAATTCATCGCCGATCAAAACGAGTTCATTATTTTCCCAATCTGTTTTGGATTCGTTGTTGGACCAGATGGAGCTCGTGAGAGAGAGCGGAAGCGGTTTGTCGGCCGAATAACAATCAAACATTCTGTCAGACGGAGAAGATATGTCGTTTAGATCCATAGGCAGCTCATAATCGATATTATTGTTTTGTTCCTTTGGCCAAAGGGCTTCCAAGCTGCTATCAAACTTTGCCTTGAATTTCGCCATCGATTCTTCCTCGAGGGGAGACTGTTGGGGACATTTGAAATTTTCCTCCGTTGTGCATTGCTTCGAAAACAGAAAATCGTTATCATCAAAATTTATGTAAATATCAGAGTCGCGCTCGTAGAGCCTTTTGGATGATGGAATATCGTAGATGGTGTCGCGAGCTTCATAATTGTCATCGGTGACAGCTGATTTTACATAACCTTGGAGATGATCTTGATTTTCGATATCCCAGACGTCGCCGTCGTTGACCCACTCGGGCAACTCCTCAGTTTGATCGAGCGATTTTGGATAAAAGCTCTTGTTTCTATTGTTGCCTCGGTAATGTGAACGGTGAGTGTGTATGGTGTTGCGACGATCTTTAGAGCCAATCTTTTTCGTGCGAGAGCAATCTTTGTTGCCAGCGTTACTGCCGCATTTATATGTGAAGGCGTCTTTGGTTCTTTGACTGTTGTTCAAAAGTCCAGAGGCTGTAGGAGGCGGCTGCGGAACGTCAGACGGTGGATTGACGACGGGAGCAGATGTCGATGGTACGAGAGCAGGAAACGCTGCATAATACATTCGAGCCATTTCAGATGGTGAAATGGGCCGAGAACGATCCCTGCGTGAGCTTTTAGCGGTTTGGGATTCCTTCTTTCCAGTTTGGGCTTTGCCTTCTTCCACTTCTTTCAACTTCATACAAAGTTCGTCAACGAGCTGTTCAATTCCAGAGTTCTACAAATAAAAAGATTACGTATTAAATCGTTTCCAAAGAGGAGATTAATCGATATTTTATATGCACAAAGGCGTACCTGATCATCCGACGCATTTATGAGACATTGCACAGCAGCTGAACGCTTCAAAGCTTCAATCTTAACAGGGGGCCAATCAGATTGACTTCTGCGCTCCCACATCTGAAATTTAACGGCAGTTTAAATACACGTTTGTAAATAGTATCTATCTATTATCGACGGGAGGGGAATTGGGGATTTATCAACACATTAAAACGACACAAATTAACAAATAAATTGTGTACCTTGCTCCCAATTGGCGAAGGACTTAAATCTGCAGGATCGAGTGGCCTGGTGAGTAAGCTGAGTACATAGCGGCCGTATGCGGGTGCATCTATGCCGCGTGCATCAAGCTGATTACGAAGCCACTGACCCACAGCCCCCTCCCAGTGTGCAGAGCACACCGGTGGATACTTCATGCCTCCTACATAGGACACAGAACCACACATTGAAACATTCATAACACAATATATGATACTTCAATGCCCGAATAATCGAACGGAACTGATATTAAAATTATAGAAAACTGTCTAATAATGATTTCTATACACATTTCCCTTCAAAGAATGCATTTGTAGAATGATTTTGAAATAGTTGTCGCAATACATGGATTTCTAAACATTTCTTTACGACGTAACATACATTAAGAATTCAGAAAATTATCAAAATAAATATGATTCGTAGCACATAAATGTAAGATAATAAATATTCAAGATAAATTCGTTGCAATGCGAAATATTATCAAACACGGTATAAAAATGTTATATTAACCTTTGAGATTATGTAGTGCAGAGCCATCAGAAACAAAATGTTGTCGGGAGTGATTGCTCACGGCTGCTTAAGAATGTGTTACAAGTCGCAGCCCGCGGATTGCCTTTGACCTTAGGCATATTGGATGTTTTCCATTTTTTTCAAATACATAATTTTGTTTCCATAAACCATTGTCCTTATTTCATGAGCCGAGAATCGATCGTTAGTGTATCTTGACATTCAATATAAACTAAAACATTTTTAATCTTTGGTCGCCGCTTCTTCTAACAAGTTAATTCGTTCACTAAAATTACAGTAATTTGCAGTGGTGTCTTGAGCGTTTCAACAATTACATTGTCGACATAACAGATGTGCGGTTGAACATCTTGTTAATCTATAAATCTGAAACAAACAAAAAAAAAATATATTAGAATCGAAGAAGATTGTCAAGCTCATTATTTTTTTATATAATTATTTCCTGCATCCAATGCCATCAAAGCTATAAATATATATTTTTTATACCCGAGTTATTTATTCCGAACGAAAAATCAAAGATCAGTGTCAGATTGTAAATCTTGATAGCAGAAAAATGATTATGCTAAACAAAGCAATAAGCAAGTATTTACTGTAGTTATGCAGATAACATGTTTGTACATAACAAACAAGAATGCAATACCACATTTCAAACGTGACATTCCAACGCAAAAATTATGAAATATCACGGTAGTTACGATAGCAAAATATTTGATAAATTTTGGCACTTTCTATTAGAAACTATGATTGACGATACACAATAACAATACATATTGAAGAAATTTTTCATAAAATTATGTTCATGATTTTTTTCCAACTTTCTGATTTTTGGGATGCAGTATCGATAGTTTTAGTTCGTTCGGTCTCAATGACTCAGTAGTTTTATTCAGGGTTTCCAATCAGAACTGAACCAAAAACAATTATTTGTGTCGGAATGAAAACTGGAATTGAAACAATGAATTTCATTGAATTAAACCGAAATAAAAAAACAACGGTTCGCAGCCCTGGTTCTTTTTTCCGCGAGATGATTAATTTGTTGTAATGATTATTTATCATGTTATCATGAACTTGGTATTCTGCAAGTATATTTCTTTGAATTCGATTATGTTTTAAGATCGCAGATCACCGTATAAAGGTTGTCTTTTGACGACAACATAATTACAATGTCGT
>JAGXCT010034387.1:0-56261 GCA_022495035.1 Philopotamus ludificatus
CTAAAGCGTTTTTTTTTCTATAGCGTGGTCCCTATCTGAACGTTATAGAAGGGTTAACTGTATAACCTTTATTAGCAACTTATGGGTTCTTCATAAAATTTGGTGAGTTTAGACAGAAAGAGAGTATGGAGGATCTGATTGCCTTGCTCATCATTAATGAAAGTTTTTCCATTCAAAAAATTCTGAAAGGAACAGAAAAGGTGGTAGTCCATAAGAGCAAAATCTGGGGAGTAGGGTGGATGTGGCAAAACAGACCAGTCGAGCTCCAGATTTTTTTCTTAAGTCACGTTTGCCGTGTGTGATCTGGTGTTATCGTGTAACACGATAACGCGCTTCCGATTGACGAGTGCATGACGCATTTCCAGTAGTTTTTCATGAAGTCTTTGTAGCTGCTGAACGTACGTATCGGCAGTAATCGTTACGTTGCGCTTTATCAGCTCGTGGTGGAATATTCCTCGACGACCCACCATACACACAATAAAGTTTTCTTGCCATGAATATTGCCTTTAGGATCTGGTAGGGGTGGTGGATCCTTATCCAACCGTTGTCTTTTGCGGACAATATCTTCATAGGTGATCCATTTTTCATCGCCTGTTATTGGCTTGTCCAAAAAAAGGCTCGCTTTTATGCCATGAGCGGAGACTTGGGGCAATAGACATTCGGTTTGCCTTATACCCAGATGCATAACTTCCAGGTGGTGATAAACTGTAGATTATGACGTATTGAGTCTCTCTGCCAACTCCCTTGTCGTTTGACGTAGATTTTGTTCCAATATCGCATTTAAAATATCACCATCGAGGTCGAAAGGGCGACCCGCCCTTGGTTCATCTTTCAAAGACTCATCTCCGAAACGTAATTTCACAAACCGGTTTCTAACTACCTGATCGGTTATCAAGTTTTCACCGTATACACTGCATATCTTTTCGGTTGTCGCTCTAGCACTGATGCACTGACACCACTGTAACGTCCACTACACTAAATAGTTGTTGAATGACTGGCAGGCCACTTATCTATATAGTGAAAACAAAAATCTCCTTATCGGGTGACTCACTGCGAGTAAATCAAAACAATAGAAACTGTCTACCTGAATCGGAAGTTATTTATGACTCAACTTAATATTATACGAGTAATGATATATTATTTCTATGAATTATTTAGCCGTTGCAGACAAAAGCCGCACCACGAGACCAAGCCGAGCTGGTTTATGCAGAGCTAGCGCTCAAGCCGACTGAAGAACCAGAGAATAGACCCCCACAGGAGAGAACCGAGTACGCCGAGATCGTTTACAATAATCAGCCGATCGAGAATAAAATGGAAACCAAGGCTCCGGAATCGAAATAAGCTTCAGTTTACGCACGTCTGCCATATTATTGTATTTATCGATGTCAAAAGTGTTATCAAATAATTAATAATCATTGGTTTTTGCATAAAAAATATCATAATAATAATATGCATTTTGCATATAGATCTTTTTTACCATTTACATAAAAATATGTAAAATTTACATTTTACCAATTCTGATTTAAAAATGGTTATAAATCAGAATTTCAAATATTTATAAAAGAATGCAGCTCTTTTTTTGAAGAAATCCATATTTATAACCTTACCAGTTAATGGATCGGAAAGATTGACGAGAACTGAATTATCTATTTTTAATTATTTTAAGTATCACGTTTTTTAAATTGATAATTATCGTTTTTGAATTAGAATAATCGTGTAAACCTACTAAGGTTAGAGCTTATTTTAAGTTATATTTATATAATAATAATTATAAACCTAGTGTATGTACGTTTTTTTATGAAAATTCGGCCTTAAACTAAAAAATAGCTGAAAAAAATTATATTCATTTTCATTGTCCGTCCATTTTATTTATATTCTAAGTAAATATTATATATCTATACAAGTCTATAGAACAAATCTTTTAATTAAAATAATATATTATTATATTTAAATGTGTATTTTCACAATTTCTAATATTAATAGACGTAAAACAATTTTATATACTATTTTTTTCTTATTATATTAATTGTTTCTATGCAAAACAAATACTTTTTATACTTAAAATGAAGTACAATTATTTTTATTTAATATTTATGATACCATTTTGTAATTTATTGGCTTAATGAATGTTTAGTGTTTTGTCGTCGTTAACGAAATAATAAATAAAACCAATTCGGAGTGCACGACCGAAATATAGAAACGATCAAACCAGCACTTCTTCCACCGCAACCAAAACGTTCTCGATGAAGTTTCATTATATGTTAGTATAGTGCCATTTAAAATATTTTTTTGCAATAAAGCCGCTAAATTGATTAAAATTAAATGTGTATTCGTATTGTATTGTCGTTGCGAACGACGCGTTAATGTGTAAGCTTCAGAGTCGGATGATCTGATTTGATTCACTGTTTGTACGGGATGAATGGTGTGTGCAATATTGATAAGTTTTGTCTTTGTGTGCTGCTGTTACATTTTATGTATGTTTATAAATTTTTAAATAAATACAATTTTCTGACGTCAATTAGATATGTTGTTATTTAACCTTTTACACTCTGAAGGCCATAACTGTTGGCCCAAGTGAGTTTGGTAAGTAGCTCACAAGCCCAGCAGTTATGGCCCAAAGTCGCAATAAGTTTATGCGTCGATTTCAATGGAATGCAGCTAAATTTTACGAAATATTATTACCGTATAATATAAAAAAAGTGTAAAAAAAGAACAAAAATTCACCTATCCCTCGATTTACACGGTACTTTTTTTACACGTTTTCGCTTTTACACGGTCTTAAAAAAAAAATTAAAAATAAATGTTGAAAGTAATCAATAATAATAATTTTATTTGTTCGTGCGCCCACTGTAGGTATGCATTCCACCGTAGGTATGTCTCTTCCCGCCATTCGGCGTTCATCCTTGACTTGAAAATGGAGAAAGAGTAATAGATGTTGCTAGATTATATAGCATGAATGAAGCTACAATAAGAAGCATTAGAAAAAATGTAAACTCAATTAGAAAGAGTAGCAAACCAACACTACGAATGAGCAATAACTCATATATCAGAGACATTGCAATGGAAACATGGAGAAGGCCTTAATGATTTGGATAGAGGACCAAACACAAAAACGGATGCCAATTGATACCAATGCTATTACAAATAAAGCATTGCGGATTTACAAAAAAAATTAAAGAGAAGTTACCATTCTCTTCTTTGTCTGAAAAGAAGCAGACTTTCACAGCCATGGTTGGTTCGAAAAATTAAAATCAAGACACTTTCTACATACTTTAAAATTAAAAGGTGAACTGTTATATGGCGATGTAGATGCAGCGCAAGAATATCTAGCAAAAGTTGCTGAAATTGTTGCCATTAATTTATATACTCCTGATCAGGTTTTCTATGCTGATGAGTTGGGGTTATTTTGGAAAAAAATGCCAGAGAGGACCTATGTGTCTAAAGTTCGTAAATCAGCTAGCGGTCATAAAGCAGCAAAAGTTCGCATAACAGTTCTTTTCTGTAGCAACGCTTCAGGAGATCACACTATGAAACTATTAGTAATTAACAAATCAAAAATGCCTCGCGTATTTAAAGGAGTAAATATCAACCATCTTCCTGTTTATTGGAGGGCCAACAAGCGTGGGTTACTACAGCAATGTTTAATGAATGGTTTCATGAGTGTTTTATCACAGATGCCAAGAAATATTTAAATGAGAAGGGACTGCCTATCAAAGTTCTTTTATTAATTGAAAATGCACCGGGTCATCCACAAGATCTACAGCATGAGAAAGTTTTAAAATATTTTAAAAAACAACCAAATCATGCGTTTTTTGGGTACATTTAGATTTACACGGTTTTACATTAAAAAATATACAATTTCGATTTACACGTTTTTTTCGGAATCTATCTACCGTGTAAATCGAGGGATAGGTGTGTATTTTTTTTATTGAGTCGTGAGGCGATTACATATTATTAAATTTTGTTTTTATATAAGATATTAATCCACTTTCCCTCATTTCTGAGGATCGTGACCATGTGCATGAATCCCCTTATGGAGGACCATGGACATGGTTTTCATGGGAATATATAGTGCAGTGGTTTCGTTGCCTTCTGCAATCACCGCAGTGGTTTTATACTGAAGAGCGCTGCCCGCTTCCCAGCTTATATTTTGACAATTGTTTTTTGTGAAATGAAGGTCGTCAGCCTTCCCACTTCTCTGCTTCGTTGGACCAGCGTCAACAGAGGGGCGTCAGGTGTGTATTAGATATATATATATAAATATATAACGAATAAATATAAGAATAAGTATCGTCATTAATTTCTCCGTTATACAAAATTTCATACAACAGATCAACAAAATGGCGATACTATACATTGAAAATATCAACGTGACTAGCCAATGCTGACCCGACATTAGCGCGTCGATCTTAGCGCGCGGACTTAAGCGCGCCGACGTTAGCGCGAAGATTATTATTTTTATATAAACATATATTAATTTATTATATTCGTGAAATGTGTTTTATTTTCTTATATACATAAAAAAATAGTTATAAGTTGGAATTAAAAGTGTTAAAATTATAAAATATTGTATATAAATATATTTCCATATTTTGGATAAAATTATTTGGAATGCATTCATAATGCATTCAAAAGAAAGGATATAAAAAAACCCACTTACAATTTCGTCTGGATCTTATCGATTTATCTTAATTCCCCCATCAGAAAATAATCCAAATCTATGCAGACAATGCGTGATTTGTTGCAATCGAAAAATAAACGGTAAAAAAATAAGAAAAGAAACGAGGTATTATTGCTATAAATGCGATGTTGGGCTTTGCATACCATGCTTCGAAATTTACCATACTCAACTCAATTTTTGAATAAAATGTTAAAAAATACATCTTTTTTTTATTTAATCATAATAACATTTAAAACAAAATTAGTGAATAAAAAAAATCAACAATTTAGGTATAGTAAATACTATTTTTATTAAACTGTCAAAGGATTATATAAGATGTAATTTTGGATCAAAAATTATCTTAGGTAGGTTATTTTTTTTTAAATGAGCTGTTGGCGCGCTAAAGTCGGGATTGTACGCGCGCTAACGTCGGCGCGCTAGGGTCTCGCGCACTTAAGTCGGGATGCCCTAGCCAAGTGGTTGAGCAGAGTAATAGCTCTGGTTACCGGAGAGTTTCCGAGAGCAACTGTCCTCACATTTGGCGGAAGAAAGAGCACACGCGAACGAGCTCGAAGGTAACGAGGTGGCGCCCATAAGGGCAACTCGCACAGTACAACAGCTTGAAGAAGTGATTTATCAAGTTTATTGACCTTCTTTTATGGAGAGTTACATACCACAGACAACACTGAATCCATGCACTGGGGTATAAGCTCGGGTAAAATCCAAATTCCCATATATGTATGAATGAATATGGAAGGTAAACGGTGGTTGAGAAGAAAGAAGCTGTCGTGGCTCTACAACATTCATATCTGGACCGGATTGGGAGCTCTAAAATTTTTCCAGCTCGCCAAAAATCGACAAATGTATGGAGAAAAAACAAGAACATGTAAATCGGGTATGTCCAAAAACGGACAAGGCACCTAAAGAATTTTATTAATCTCCATGGTTAATTTGAATATCCAGTTGATGCAACAACTGGATATTCTGGAGAGGACGACGAGGAATGTTTCAAATTTCAAAATTCACGTGTCAAGAATGCGGGAGTCAGCCGCAGAAAATGCTTATGGTTAACTAGCCTTCCTGCCCCCAGATTAAAAAAGACCAAGGCTTAGGTATTTGGATTATGTAACGAGGGACACTGCAGCTAGAAACTTACCAGATGATGGAGCAGCTTGGCGGCAAACCAGATAAAATGAAGAAGGGTGTTGGATGTGACCAAGGCTCTACTACAATAGGGCTCTTGCGCATATGCTGATCATGGTTATTGTTGATGTTATCAGATGAATGACAATTTTTTTTCAATATTATTTATCGAAAAACAAATGAACATTTTCAAATATATGCAGGGCAGCCAACCTACATGTCCTCATAACCTAAAAAGATATTGATATCATCAATCAATCCAAGATAAATAAAAAAAACGCAACATAATTTTATATATTTATTTATAAATTGTATAAATTCACAATTACAAAAAAAATAAAACATGGCAAAATATGGACGGAATTGCATATATCAATTTTCATTCGTTCAGGAAATCTTAATTATTTAAAATATAAAATCCAAACGATTACTGTAAATAAAAATCTTAGATTATCTTAACTAATACATTTAATGGTGCAATAGATAAACAGTCTCATAACATATAATATCTTCTAAAAAAATTCGATAAAATTAAATTATAATAAAAGAAATATGTAATTATAAACACGTGGTCCCATTGAAAAATATTTGAGAAAATTACCACTAAACTAATTAACACATCCGACCTATAGATTTAATTCTCTCGGAGCTCAAATATAAAATTCCACATTATTAAGACACAAAATACAAGAATAATCTTATTCTCTGTATTATCGGTGAAATATTTTATAAACACGACAATAATTGCAGTCGGTAAAGAGTTAATAATGCATTGGTACAGTATTATTTATATAATATAATTTTAAAATCTCTATTAATATATTGAAAATGCATTAAATGCATATGTAAGTATGTATATAAAAGGCACAAACGTGAACGATCAGTTCAAATTAATATTAAAACAATCAGATCGTAAATGCATCATTTGAAAAATGCAAATAATTGCATTCGAAACACAATGAACAATTAAAATTATTTGTACATATTATTCAACTACATAAAAGTATGGAAATTTTGCAAAAAAAAAAAAAATTCTAACAATCTATCCGACGGGCATCGTCGAAACCGTGCTATGAGGAGTCGTCGGACGAGATCCGGCCAGAGAATGAGTCGTCGATGCATTCAAAGATGCCATAGTACCCATCTACAATAAAAATATTCATTAAAATCAATTGAATCGATATAAAAATTATCAATAATTGTATAAATTACCCTGAGATGCGCTAAATCTTCGAGTTTTGTGAGATCGGACAGTTCAATATACAGACTGTAGACTAAGAGCCATCCGTAGACGCTCGCCACGACGAATATAATCCAGCAGAGCATCATCAAAACGTTATACGCGAAAATCAAATCGTTAACGATGGCCGCGAATATGAACGCAAACAATCTGAACATCGTAAATATGGCGAAACAATACAGCCAAGGCATTATTCTCTTCTCGTGTTCCTACAAAAATATAATAAAAACAATAAATATCACGATAGTTAACGTACGTCAATTTATTTCACCGTGATATGGATCAGCTAGGGTGCTAGACAAAGACGTAAATAATAAATAAACGAAAAATAACGACTAACTACACATCTATGATGAATAACGATGCATTACTCTATACCTTCATTTTTCTTCTACCCGCCGGAGTCTCACACTTCCAATTATGAACGAATGCACAATTTATAAATACAAATATAATAATGATACGAATAATAAAAGCCCAGAGATAATTAAAACAATAAATAAATACAATCACATTATATACTTATTAATGAAAATCCAATAAAACTATGCTTTATTAAAAATTAATATTAGGGGGACCGAAAAGCCATAAAAATTTCTTCGATGAGCTCATTCACGTTAGTTTGTATCGAGACACAGTCTTCAAAAATTAGATGATGATGATGATCCGCGAAAAATTTACGTCGTAAAAACGAAGAATAGAATTAATGTATAAATAATAATAAAATTCATTAAAAAATAACTGTATTTTTTTTTCCACATTCAGCACACCCAACATCAACACCACCGTACGCCCCTAGTATTGCGGTCCCTCTAATATATATCAAATAATTAAATAGTATCTAAATAAGCAAAATAATAAGATGATTTAATAACGAAAAACATTACATATCATACTGACCTTTCGCAAAGCATTTATAAGCATTATACTAGTAACGAAAACGCAACAGGAACCGATCATAGAAAATAGAGCGAAAATAATTAACGCATTCCGTACTAAAAAAAATACGAAACATAAATAACATATAAAAAAAAATATGTTTAATCAATCGATATATGCGGACATACCGTGAGGGTTTCCGATGTATACGAATTCAAAGGATATTATGTAATATCCGTAGTGCGTAGATCCAGGAGCTGCCATAGCCAGACAATATATATCGAAAATCGATTCGGCAATTGTAAAAAGTGATATAAACTGAAATCAAACATGCATAATAAATAAATTACATATTAAAAATAATATGCTATACTCACAATTGCTAGAAATCCCGTGAGTAGAGATCCTCGTTGGATATCGAGCATAACAGCATCGTGTAATATAGGCCGCTGATACCATGGTATCTTTATAGAACGCAGAGATTTACTCGATTTGAGATTAGTCGATGATCTTAATTAAAAATAATATATATTACAATCACAGATCTCAATTTTATTCACATGTAATACATTATAACTCACTTTCCAGTATAATGGGAATATACTGAAGGTGTCGATCGATACGTCGACGGAGTTTTTCTACCGTAATTCATTTTAAATTATCTAAAATAAAAAGTATAATGATTAAAAAATAGGTCGAATATCGAAATTGTAGACATTGCTCAATGTAAACAAACTTCTCGTATCATATAAATACATAAAGCATTATCAAATCATACAGTATGGATGTATTTTTGATAAATAGAGCGATTGGTTAATTCACATTGAGGCAATGTTTGGAAAATAATGACGAATAATGACAGCCACGCCTCTTTATTCAAACTCATTATTATCTATGAAAATCTAGGATCATTGTGATTTAATTATCTTTATAACTAAGGCTTAAAAAGATAAAAATGTTTTATTATATACTGACTATTATTAAATTCGATTGAAAAGTGACAGTAGCAACTCCACAACAGACACCAAACGGGCGCGGTGGGCGCGGTGACTAAGTTGACCACAACAATAGCTAATACGGCCATACGACAAAATCATTTTTATGTATAACGAAATCATCAATATAATTCATTTAATCCAGTAATGGTCTATTTAAAAACAAGGTTGGGGTAGATTATTTTCCTTTAAATCTATGGTTAATGTCTGATATTCATATTTTTTTTGCTGGTGACAGAAGGTTTTTTTAACTATGTATATATATATTAAGTATTATTTATTTAATAACAGTATGTATTGTTTATTTATTTGACAATGGATAGATACCATTACAGTTAATTCCAAAGCGCCAGCTACCCTTATTCGTCTTCAAGGATTTTTTTAAATTTTAAATATGCCATATTATAAATGTTTTATAATACCTGAAGATATTTTTTAAATACCGGTAATGTTTCACTTTGTGTCATGTAGAATTCTGGCGGATTTCCTCTTATGCACCTGAATCCATGGATTATAGTTTGGCGAACAGTCAGTATATATAGTTCGAAATATGACCGTTGGTAACATGCCATAACTGGCGTTATTCATTTGTCAATTAAATTTAGGGAATACTGCTAAATTATTAATTATTTTTGTTATGAAAAAAATAATTATTTGAGAGCTGAACTTTAAGGCCCCCTGAATCCGCATGAGAGGAAAGGCTCCACTGCGAGTATTAACATAGATCAGTCGCGATTAATTTCACAATCTTAATAGATTATTGTTATCTATAATATATGACAATGGTAAACAAGATTGATTAAATATACATTTTATCTTATTATTAATCTGTGGTCAATTTGTTTAAATTTTTAACAGATCGGATCGATTTGTGAATGATTTTTTTAATTTAATTCATTATAACTTTTTTAATATTGTAGAATTATAGAAAAAATAAGTTCTACGTATTTTAATATCACGTATTAATAATTGTTAACTTAAAAGCTTTGAAATTTAATAAAAACGACGTAAATACTACTTCATTAATTATTCTTGTGATTAAAATATTGTTTTATATTCTTGTGACAGGGGTATGGTTAAAAAGTGCATCGTTGTGACCAAATACCTTAGCGGCTGAGGCTGACGTTTGTTCGAGTGAAATGCACTGACCTCTTCAATTCTAATAAAAATAAAAAGTAAATAAAATTATGCATACTATTCTATCTATTGATTTCATTTAATTCCAATATCATTATATTTTCGTTTTAAATTATAATTAAACGAAAGAGAAAGCTCAATCGATCGTAATGAATCAGGTCGCGGTTTTTAAAATAATTTAAAACAATACTATCTAAAATTATGAGATACTAGATTGAATCATTAGTTAATTCCAATATTTTTTTTATTTTTAGTATAGCAGTACAAATGGCATCGGACGGAGATGATCAGAGTGCCGTTCTCGAGGTCACATCCCGCACCAAAAAAGTGAATTCTAATTTCGTCAACAAATTAGACTCGTCGAACTCAAACAACAGCTCAATATACGAGGATAACGACAATCTTATATCTCCGTCTGCCGAAAGTATCTCAACATTCCAAGAATTAAATAGGACAACTGATCTCATATTAGAAAATAACGTAGATATAGTCGCTCGTGTTGACGAACCTCAAAAAGTCGTCGAGCCCTGGGGTACATATGTAACATTCCGTATCAGAACCAAAACGAGGAGATGGGACAACAACGAAAAGGAATACACAGTTCACCGGCGATATAATGATTTTAAGGTTAATATTACATATTTTATGGATCAATGCTTGAATAATAATTATTTTTATATGTATAGGCGCTGCGTGAGAGATTAGTCGAAGCGAGCTTTCAAGTGATTCCTCCATTGCCGAGCAGGCATACTTTATTAGCACAATTAGATCGCTATTCCAAAGATTTTGTTTTAGAACGAATGGCGCTTCTCAATATTTTCATTAGTAAACATCGTTTCGTTGTATTATCTATTTATTATTATTAATCTCTGATATAAATTGATTTTTAATAATTTCAGAGAGATTAGTATCGCACTCCATATTGACTCATAATGAAGATTTGAAAGTTTTTCTCACGGCATCGTCGATTGAATTTAACAATCACTTTAAATCAAAAACCAGTTACTTGACTAGTATATCGGATTCGTTGTATAGTCTCACATCGCCGAATGGTGGTCCGAGCCTGACTGCAAACACGTGTAGAATAAAAGATCCCGAGTTCTCGGCCATCGCGGATTACATGACGAACTTGCACGAAAAATTAGAATATTTTAATACAATATCGTCGCGAATTACCAAAGAACGAGTGGATATATCGACCGAGATGAAGCTCATCGGACCAATGCTGGAGAATTGGTGTCAGACTGAACGATTTAACAGGGATACATTGAAAAAGATACCGCCAAAGGTTTCCGAGAATAAGAATCAAGCCAGTGACAGCTTTCCTCTGGGTAATACGCTAAAAAAAATGAACAAACCGTTTTGTTTCGTAGCGTTGGAACATTTGAAACTTATCAACATCATAACTAACCCCGTGAAAGAATATATTTTATATATCGAAGCAGTAAAAGATAAATTGTTTTGGAGAGATTCGCTACAAGCTAATTTAGAAGCTGCTAATAAGAAGAAGGATAAGGCAACGAATGGAATAGCAAATAGCCAACAAATCAACTCGCAATGCCACGATAGGTATAATTAATTAATTCATTTTAAATCATTAGAATTAAACCTTTCAGTGCTGCGCCCATGACGTTCATGGGCACACGAATCGCTACATTTTTCTGATTCTCAGAATCAGATACCCGGTGATAAGCTGCAGTACCGAGCAGTGAAATTGTAACTCCTGCAAAATTTCTGTTTTTTTTAAATATTCTATCCATATAATGAACGACAGGTAAAAACTTGTTCTACGACCGATTAATTTGACATGAAAATTTTTGGGGGTAATAGCGCATACTGCTACTAAAAAAAATGTATCTTACCATTCCGGATCTGTGGCACGGAGCACTGTCATCTTGAAAATGATGCAATTTGTGCTGGAAAGATGGTTTTCGATTCATGGCAGAAGATGGGTTTCCAGTATGGATTTGTTCACCGCTGAGCTTTAATCTTCCGCTGATGAATGATAATTCTCCAATCCCAAAATATGAGAAGCATTCTTAACAACGGTGGTTTCAGGAGTCTCTACCAATTTCTCTAATGGAATCTAAAAGCTCTAATAGATCTACTTCTCTAATAGAACGAAGGACTCTTATATATATCGCAAAAAATATTTTGGAGATCCATTACTTACCTGATGTTTCAGGCAGACAATAAACTCATCCTTATAAAAATCTATGCATTGATGAGAGTATAGTTATTTTTAAAGGGTGTCTCATGTTCGAACAATTACGCCAAAGGACATAGATTTGGTTTTAAATTATTTGATTTAATTGATGTACTGACGGGTTCATCATCATAGGTGCAACAGCCATATTGTAGAGCCCTGGTCTTATCCAACACCCTTTTCCATTTTATCCAGTCTGCTGCTACGTCGCTCCATCTTATGGTGAGCTTCACCAATGCAGTGTTCCGCTGTACACACTCCAACCACTTCAGCCTTGATCTTCATTTCCTCCGGGGCCAGAAAGGCTTGTTAACCATAAGCCTTTTCGGCGGCTGACTGTCCCGCATCCTTGAGACGTGACCGACTCACTGACATTACAACAGCTGTGCCCGGTATCTCTTTGTATAGTCGGTACAGCTCCTTGTTGCTTCGGATACGCCATTCCCCATCGTCGAATATGGCTCCAAATATTCATCTTGGAATACTCCTCTCCAGGATATCCAGTTTATCTTGTTTTGTCAATGTCATCAGGTTTGCCAGTATGATTCTTCTTCGTACTTCCGAATTGGTTTCATTATTATCTGTAATAAGTGAGCCGAGATATGTGAATTCTTCTAGATGACCTGAAGCTGTACTCTTCGACTGCCAGAGGTTCAAGGATTCGTCCTTGGCATATGGGCATGTATTTTGTCTTGCTCTCGTTGATCCTCAGTCCCATGCCAATTGCCACTCTCATTATTCACTGGCATGCATCCTCGAGAGCCCCCCGAGATCTGGCCACAATGTCTATATCGTCCGAATAGGCAAGAAGCTCCACCGATTTATTGGGACTTTGGATCTAACTTCTGACATTGCGAGCTTATAAGCATATGCAGTGTTTCAACAGAGTTATTCCAGCAGAGCAGTCCGTTATATCGCCCTTCTTGTGCAGAAGACATACGATTCCGAGCATCCACTCCTTTAAAATCGTTTCTTTCTGCCAAACCTTGCTCATCAGACCGCATTTCATCAGCTCGGCTTGTATATTATCCAGGGCAGGCTCTACAGTTCCTCAATTTTCGGTGGATTGTTTTCTACTTCACTCCCATCGGTCAGGAGGGCTGCTTGGCAAGATTTCCGATTTGTCGTTGACGAGTCGTCATTTTTCATCCTTAGATGCATTGCATCTCCGTTTAAATAGTTTGCATAGATCTGGTATAGAAAAATAATATAATACAGTAAAGCTCCCTATAATGTACACTCCTATAACGTTTGCGGCAGTTTTTTCCTATAACGTACATTTTTTAAAACGCTAATAGATTTTTCTTAGAAAATATTTTATAATTTTATAAAATTAAATAAAATAAAATGTCGTGTTGATCTTCCCTGCCTTCTTTCTATGTTGACGTTATAGGGGGGCTTAATGTATAGCGGTAAAACGGTGTATACAAATCACCTCGCCAAAAAATAATTTGATAAGAAACAGCGCCGCATACAGATGCATTCGTGTTAAGCTCTGCCGCAGTGAAAGGGTTAGAATTTTATATAAATAATGTATTTAAAAATTATTTTAGATTGCAATGCGCTTCTGAGGCTCTTCGCAGTGACATCTGTGGATGGCAACGACAGAAGAAAACCGATTTAAAAATGCTTTTGATCGAGATGGCCAAGAAGCATATCGAATTCTATGAAAAATCGCTGACTTCATGGGAGACAGTTTTGGGAGCACCGTCGAATACGAAATTTATTACGAATATAAATACGAGTAACAATCCTGATCTTCTGAATCAAATGGCGTCTGCCCTCTCGTTGGAATCGCCATATTCGCATAACGATTATCAAGACAATTGTTCGTATAGATCTGGCGAAAGATCGAAAGAGAGCTCCGATTGGGAGAATGTCGGATAAACATTCTGACCCTATAATCTCATTTATAATATATTACTGGAGCAAAAATACTCTTTAATTGTTTATGTTTATTAAATTTTTTAATGTTGATTTATTTAATTTTTTACAAAAATTTTATTTATTTAAAATTATTCCCCGTCTATTTTGCATGATTTGCAAATATTATTTTACTTAAATATATATTTACAGTTTATCTAATCGTATTTATAATATTCAAATTAAATGGAACAAATACTCGTTTATGTTATATGATGCCTGCACGTTATACGATAACGTCTACGCCCCTTTACTATGTTACGTTAATTAGATAAGATACAAACAGCACTGTATTGTAATTATGTTGTATTATTTTTTGAACAACCGTCCCGTTATTTATTTATTTGTTAGAGCATTCCACGTTAGAAATATACATTTTTAATTTAATAATAACGTGTGTTTATTATTAATAAAGAATACCTTTAAATGTACCAAATAATCTTTTAATAAATATATGATGACATTTTACCTATAAAACTCCGGTACACTCCCGATCCCGATCATATAAAAGCTATTTTTGCAATGCACGGGGCGTGCTTTGATGAAATAGTCGGTACTTTTATCCATTATAATGAAAATACAAATAATTTCCATTAGATTTCATCAAAATTAGATATTTAGATGACTTAGATGAAAAGGAAAATGGGCAGTTGCCTACAAACGTTGCTTGTTAAATAGACCACTGCCGCAACGCACGTGGTGTGCTCTGCAGAAATGGTCTACTTTTTTTATCCATTATAATGAAAATTAGAAACCTGGCGTAGAAACCTGGACCATAAAGGAAAATATGAAGAAGAAAATTGATGCCTTCGAAATGTGGTGCTGGCGACGTCTGCTAAGAATACCATGGACAGCTAAACGCACAAACTATCTGTCCTAAAAACAATGTGGAACGAAAAAGATGACGGACTTGATACTACATGCCTCAAAAGGATGCATCGATACTTTGGACATCTTGCTAGATAGCTTGGAGAAGTTAGTCGCGCTTCGAAACGTACAAGGACGCAGGAGTGACCAAGTGAAGACCGCTATGGGCTCCACCGTAGTAGCTGCGATACTATATGCGGAATGCAGAGAATCCTGGAGAGACAAAATCAAAAACTTTCGGAACGAGAATGATCACGATCCTCAGACATGAGGGTGCCGACCAAAGAGAAAATGAAAATTTATATTCTAAAGCTTCATGTGCACTATAAATTAATTTTCATTAGATCTCATCACAATAAGAATTTTAGTACAGTGGAACCTCTCATAACGAGCATAATTCGTTCCAGAATCTTGCTCGTTGTGTGAAACACTCGTTATGCGAAACTAATTTTCTCATATACATCAATATAAAACACGATAATGCCTATCATGCAAAATATTTCTTTTAACGTTTATTTAAATAAAATTACATGCTTATAAATTGTTAAAGATCGTAACAACCTTGATAATAACATTTTAAAAAATCGAAGCTAGCTTATTATTTATTAATTTATGACAAATAATTAATTCTTTTTTACTAGAAAGCTGTCTAGAGACATTTGTTTTAGCGATTCTTTAAAATTTATCGGGTGAAAATAGCATTTTGGCGTTATCATTGAATATGTTTGTAGCACGCATAGCCACCTCCTTATTAGGATGATGCTTCTCAATGTACGATGAAACAGTTTCCCAAGCTTTCAGCATTTCACTTATTGCATCAGAAGATTGTTTCTCTGCTACTTCCTCTTCCTTTAAACTCTCCTTCATAACTTCTTGCTGTGAAATACGATCCAACACACACAAGTGCGTCGTACGTTTGTGACTTCCACTTTCTGCGTCACTCGTTATGTGAAATGTCGCTCATTAAGGGAGCAATTTTTTCACTTTTTTTTTGCTCGTTATGCGAATTACTCGTTATGCGAGGTGCTCGTTAAGAGAGGTTCCACTGTATTATTATCTCCCAAAACCGGTCTCCTATAGACATCTATTGCTCAACAGCGAAGTTTTAAATCGCAAAACAATTTTTGCAACGCACAAGGCGTGCCCTGCAGAAATGGTCTGTACTTTTTTTTCCATTATAATGAAAATTTATATTCTAAAATTTCATGTGCAAGACCAAGGCTAAGGAGGTTGAGCTATATACAGGAGGACACTGCATCATTGATACTCACCGGAAGATGGAGCGACGTGGCGCTAGTCCGGATATAACGAAGAAGGGTGTTTGATGAGGCCAGGGTTCTACAATAGGGCTGTTACACCTATGAATATAGTGATAAAAATCGAACATTAAGTATAAATCTTCGGAAACTGTTCTGTTGTCATTTTCAGAAGCATCTAGGAATTGTGGAGCATCGGGAGTATGGAAATTAGATCGTAAAAATACAATAAAAATCAAAATAAAACCAAATAATAATACCACTGACGTGATCAATTTAATTGGGCTTTTTATATACATCATTGTTTTCAATTGATAGCTGATCAGAAGAAAATGCAGTGCCATTTAAAACAATCATAAATAGTTTTTACAAATAGATTTTTCAACAACTTGTCACCTCAGTCACATTGCGATCATAAATAATCATTAACTATATATTTTATCTAACATCTATTGCCGCCGAGACGTACACGTGGATCGCGTGACATCTCGATCGAATAGTTTCTTATACAGCGAATTATTTTATCGATCAATTTCACCGAATACGACGTCTAATGTACCGATAATGGCTACGATATCAGCTAACATGGAATTGCGTCCGATTTTCTCGAGGGCCGCCAAATGAGCGAATCCCGGTGCCTTTATTTTACAACTAAAAACAAATAAAACATTAAAAAACGATCGCGTAAAATATATCAATGATAAAATTGTAATTACCGGTATGGCTTAGATCCTCCGTCGGCTACTAGATATACTCCGAATTCTCCCTTTGGTGCTTCAATGGCAGTGTACGTAGAACCAGGAGGCACTTGGTATCCTTGAGTGAATAGCTTAAAATGATGAATGAGAGCCTCCATAGACGTCTACGATGAAAACAGCAATGATTATCCATCCGAAATATGATAAAAATAATTTATAATATATGTTACGCTTACTTTCATCTCGTGACGAGCGGGCGGAGTGAGTTTAGCGTCGTCAGTGCGCACTTCTCCGGCCGGCATTTGATTTAAACATTGATCTATGATGCGCAACGACTGCCTCATCTCCTCGACACGACACAAATACCTGTCGTAGCAATCTCCGTGTGTTCCGATTGGCACATCAAATTCGACTAGATCGTAAGCGTCGTACGGCTGCGTTTTTCTCAAATCCCATTTGATACCCGAGCCGCGTAACATCACTCCGCTATATAAAAATAAAATCATCATCAAGAAAAAATATTAGGAGAACCGAAAAGTAATCAAAATATCTTTGATTAGCTCATTCAGTTAGTTTGTGTCGAGACACGGTCCCGCAAACGCATAAGATTTGTTGTTACGTTAAAGCTATGGCTGTAAATTTTACAGTAAACCCCCCTATAACCCCCGACAATTTATTAGTTAATTTTAAAAAACCATAAAATATTTTTATGAAAATTCTATTTAGCGTTTTAAAATATGTACGTTATAGGGGGGTTTGACGTTATAGGAAAAAACTGCCACAAACGTTATAGGGGGGGACGTTATAGGAATGTACGTTATACTGTATTTTTCAGTTAAATTCTTTTTCTACTTACGGGGATATTCTGAAACTAGTGTCATCGGTGGTGTAAAAAGTTAAAAAATGGAAATAGGAATCTCAAAGATGTCGCACGAAAAGGACGACCCCAAAAATTAGATGATGATATCCTGAAGACGATGGTGGATTCAGATCCTCGTTAAAAAATTGAGGAATTATCATTGAAGATTGGCTGTCCATGGTCTTTAGTTCAGGATCATCTTCGTAGCATATGAAAATTGTACAGGCAAGGAATTTAGGTTCCTCATGAATTGACGGAGGACCATCCCACAACGGAGTATCATTTGCGCGTCTCCTTTGTCTCGGTATGAGACGAATTGTAACTGGAGATAAAAAGTAGGTGATAAACAATAATCCTGCCAAATCTGAAATCACGCGTCCGTGAATCGGCTTTCGATCAGTGGCAGGAGAGGTGAGATACCTCCTCCAAAGGGTGGACTACCTATCTCTACTTTCGCGATATCAGAGCCAAGCTAAACTGTAGCTGGGTCTTCCCAGACTTCTGGTTCAGTGAATTCCTAACAGGCCACGGTAATTTCAAGGCTAAACTTAAAGAGTTTAACCTTTTAGCATCTCCACAAAGTTTTACAATAATCCTTTACGAAAAAAACAATGGCTTTCTTCCGGAGAAGTACCTGTTCCGACCCCTCGACCATCACTAACAATAAAGAAGGTCCTTCGAACGAACAACTGCCTTTTCGCTGACAAAAAGTGTTAGAAAATGATTAATAAATAAATGTTTTTCGCCAGCAAAAAAAATTTTGATTACTTTACGGTCCCCCTAATATTAAAAAATATTTATGTCGATTATAAAATATACCTGAATCCGTAATTAAGAGCGTCTTGGGCAGTCACGACACCGATATCTTTGGTTCTCTGCACCCATATCCTATTGACAGTCAATAGATCCTCTAATTCGTCTAATCGTTCACTAAATTTAGCAGAAAACTCATATATATCGTCGAGGAGACCGAGCGGCATGTCCTAAGAAATATTTATTATATGATTTAAACGAAAAAAAGCGTATTTCAATCATAATTGAATTATTTACTAATGCAACGCCGCCAGGACGGATGTACGCCGCGTGCATACGAGCGCCGGAAACTCTTTCGTAGAACTCCATCATCTTTTCTCTCTCTTCAAAGAGCCAGAAGAATGGCGTAATGGCACCCACGTCTAGCGAGTGAGAACCTACGGCCATAATATGGTTCAGGATTCGAGTGATCTCCGCAAAAAGTGCTGAAATACAACGTAAAAATTAAGTACGCATCCAATTTATATTACGTTAAAGTCTATATACGATTTAATTACTTCGAATGTACTTGGCTCTCAACGGGATGTCAATATTGAGCAGCTTTTCAACGGCGAGACTGTAACACTGTTCGTTACACATCATGGACACGTAATCAAAACGATCAAAGTACGGCAGAGCCTGGTGATACGCCTTGTATTCGATCAGCTTCTCTGTGCCGCGATGCAATAGACCGATGTGCGGATCGGCCTTGCGCACAATCTGAAATTAATCAAATATAATAAATAATCCGCATCCAAACGCTCCATATATATTATGAATAAAATGAAATTACTTCTCCGTCGAGTTCTAACACCAATCGGAGCACACCGTGAGCGGCCGGATGTTGGGGTCCAAAATTTAATGTGAAATTACGCACTTCCTTCTCGATAACATCGATCTTTACTACGAATAAAATATAATATTAATACAAAATAAATCATTAGTCGTATTCGACACGATATATCTATATACTAACAATTTAAAGGTAATAGTTTGAAGAATTTTTCATGCTCCTTCGGTATAGGAGCCATGAACGGCCCTTTAAATTGATCGTAATACGCCGGATCTGGAGTCCATCGTGCGCTGTAACTCCTTGAACTGCAAAATAAATCATACATTTAATAACGACCACAACATTCAATTTTATTTTATAATCAACGCAACGATTAGACCCGACTGTCTCAAAAGATGACTGAAAAAAGAGTATGTGCAATAATATCACATAACAAGCACACTCTCTTACATGTCATACAGAATAATGCAACGGTATTCTTTATCCTCACACAATTCATTGCACATTTTAAATCAATAGAATGTCCAATATTAATTAAAATTGGAATTAATCAAATTCGAGGATGATTACTATATTTTCCATCAAGCATGTGACTTTATCTAGATTCATGGTTTGACATAATATTGCATATGTTCATATAATCATGGTAAAAATGATAGTTGGTCCAAAAATGTGACAGGTTGTCACTTGTCAGTGGGTTACGTAACGTATCGCACCTAACGGCGGAGACGGCAGGGGGCGTAGCCCCCAGCACGCGGCGCGCAGCCAGCAGCGAGCGCGAGCCCAGCATCGCGGCTGTCGCGGCACAGGCTAAGTCGGCTCACTGGTGGCCCACAGCCGCCACACTACGACCATAGCCCTCCGCTACTGCCAAAAAAGTAGCCTAAATATTTTTTTAATTGGGTCCTGTTATTCCAACGATTTCGAACGCCTTTTCAATTAACCTTGTCGATTTTTTGATTCGTTTAATGTGGAATCTCAGTATTTTTACAATAATTGAGTTAAGCATTATTATTAATCTGGGATCAATAAATGAGGTATTATTTAATACTGTTCTTATGGGCATGGACTTTATTCAATTCATAAATTCGTTTAAGGCCTGCTTACCTCAATAAAATCTAACAACTTCCACCAACTTTAACAAACCTATATGTGGATGAGTCAAAATCGAACAATCTTCAACATACAATTCAATGGAAACATGCTTATAATTGGATGAAAATTCATTTAAATTTTACCATGTGTGCAAGAGAATATAATGGTTGATGTATAATTAACAGGCGTATTTTAAATAATATATATTATGAAATAATGGTTCCTAATATGTTTATTAATTTAATAATGCATGTAAAATAATCGTCTATATGAAATACATTTTCAAATTAATTACATTAAATTTGACGTTCCTATTTATTAATCGAATTAATATTCATTAGAAGTTGCACAATATCCTACGAGATCATGGTCGTCTCCCCACTGCAGACCGCGAACAGTCAGTGAGCGCCATGGAGCCGTCACGGCAGCCGCGTACCACGGCCATCACCAGCGACTATGAGATCTCGGACACCGTGTTGGGCCTCGGCATCAACGGCAAGGTGAGACTGCTCCCTCTGCCTCAAACGATGACGCAAAGATCCCTCTTCCGCCCACGGTGCTCTACAACATGCCGCAATCTTACGCCCAATGACGAATTGTTTATTTTTTTTGCCGAAAACCGTTCATTAATGAATCATCGATTATTTTCCATATGAGAATGCTCATCATCACACCTCATTAAAATTTTTTCATCATGCCTGTTACAAATAATAAATATTGACTAATAAATGCATTATTTGTAGGTGGTACAATGTATCGACAAGAAAACCGGCCACGTTAGAGCACTGAAAGTGTTGCGGGACAGCGTGAAAGCTCGCCGCGAAGTGGATTTGCACTGGAGAGCTAGCGGCTGCGTTCACGTCGTCGGCGTAAGTACATAATTGCATATATTTCCGAACCGTCTGTAATTAAGTCTCATTATTCATAATCATTGTGTGGCGCAACATGCGTCGTTTGCCTTACGTAACAAATTTCAATATTACGGACACGCTTTTATTGTTTAATGTTTGGACCTAGAAATTGCGCCGTTTAACATAATAATAAAAAAAAAAACCACAATTATAATTTCAAATCACATTCGTCACATACGAAGTAAATATTTTTTTTACATATTATCGTCATTTAATTATTATATATATATAAATATTTTTTGACGTGCAACTTGCGCATATTATTGCCAAATTTAAATATAATAACATGAAAAAACTCGTCGATGAATTATACATTGCTAATGAATCATTATTTCATGAAACTTTCATGAAATTATGTATAAATAATGTCGTTTAATCACATTTAGATTGTATTAATAATCTAGAAAGATATGCGCGTAACTTTATCTACGAATATTATGATTGAGGTTGTGGTTATATGTTTGTTTGAATTAATATTTATTTACATTAAAAAAAAATACATACGCACTGATAATTTCGATCATGTACGCATTTATCATTTTAAATAATTTAATTATTATTATAAATATATTTTAACTTTTTAGGTCGTTGACGTATATGATAATACTTATGGAGGAGACCGTTGCTTACTCGTCGTTATGGAATGTATGGAAGGCGGAGAATTGTTTCAAAGAATCCAGGATCATCAGGATGGTGCTTTTACGGAGAGACAGGCCGCGGAGGTAAATAATTGATATATTATTCCTTAATAAAATGAATAAACCATTGATAACATAAAATATTGATGAGATCCGTTATGATAGTCGAACGAAATATTTGATTTAGTGCTCCATATCAGCGTGTTTAGAAGCCGATCCGTCTCTCTCGAACATCCTTACAAAAAATGCTTTTTAAATAAAAAATTAAAAAAATATCACACTAATTTCAGAGGTAAACATGCCTAAATTATTGCTGCGGTATTTATGAAACGTCACCGAGAGAGCATTTGTCACCATGGGCGTGCACAATTAAATTTATAAATTACGTTGATTCATTCGGTACTCACACCTGATCCTCAATTTACTCGCTAGATTGGTTTAAAAATATAAAAAAATATATTAATTGCTGCCCATAACTTATATCATATAAATAAGTATGAGATAGTAGATACCTCATCCGAGTAAAATTCAAGGAAGACCAAGAATATCTTTGCTAAAGAATCTACGGTGGTGGTTTGAAAGAAATATGATTCCTAATCTAGAAATTATTGATCAATTTTTACTCTTTGAGTTAAACATGAAAGTAGCACTCGATCTGAGGAGGTTTGAAGTATTTATCTATCTCAGATCTCTACTTACGAGTAACGGTAATGCTAGCAAACTGTTGCTACTTTAGACTTCAACAGCATCTACGGTCATAATTCCTCTCAAAGAAGGCTCTACATTAGGCCCGTAGTAACATACGGGTCTGAATCTTGGGCTTTGAAAAAACAAGCTAAGCGACAACTGGATATCCTGGAGAGAAGGATTCTGAGACGGAGATTTGGAGCCGTATTCGACGACGGGGAATAGTGTATCCAAAGCAACAAGGAACTGTACCGACTATACAAGGATATACTGGTCACTGCTGTCGTCAGAGTGGCCAGACTCTTAATGCGGAACAGTCTGCCGCCAAAATGGCTTATGTTTTACAAGCCTTCCTATCCCCGGAGGAAAGGAAGACCAAGGCTGAAGTGGTTGGACTGTGTACAATGAGACACGGCATCATTTAAACTTACCGGAAGATGGAGCGACGTAGTGGCAGAACAGATATAATGTAGAAGGATGTTGAATGAAGCCAGGTCTCCACATTAGGGCTGTTGCGCCTATGGTAATGATGATCTGGTACTCATTTTTATATATGGACCATGGACCACTAAACCCACAAACGTTTCTGACATTTCGAGGATTATTTGCTACTTTAGGCATCTCGCTCAAAAGCCGGAAGACGCCCGTCACTCTTACTAACCTACAAGGACACAGGAAATAAGGCAAAGTGCCCATCTGTTGTAGTAATCGAGTATAGACACAGCCTTCGCTGTAGTAGCTGAGATATGGATGATGCAGAGGATCCTGGAGAATATAACCCAAGAAGTCCAAATAAAATAAAACAATTATTATTTGAAATTTGAAAAATATAATCCAGTGAAACCCTCATTTCACATTTTTTAAGGGAATAGGAGGGAAAATATACATTGGGAAGGTTTCAGATGATCAAAAAATAAATGACTGACATAAATTGCGGGAATTAAAAATGTAAAAGCGGGTATTTAATGTATAAAAATGATGGGGACTGTAGAAATTGTATGCAAATACAGTTAAACCCCCCCACTAACACTAAAATCGGGACCGTGTAATTGGGGGAGTGAAGCCGTCCGGCTGTGTGCCTGGCACGTGTTGAATACACAGACGCTAGCCAACGTTTGACTGTATGTGAATAAGACCGTGCAATTGGGGGATTTCCGGTGAATATTTCAACTCAATGCGTAATTCGGAGTAGTGTAATTGGGGGTTCCACTGTGGTTGGAAAATGGGAATTCTGGGCACATAAAAATAGGGTACAACTGTAAATAATTATCTTACATTAACACGTTGCAGTCCGGAGGACTCGTATCTGCAGTCATTAGTAGCTCTGAAACATGATCCGGGGGGGACCTGGTATCGCGGTCCCTCATGAAACAGCGATCCGGCTGGCTTCGCATTTAGAGTCTTTGTGGAGACAGAGCAGCGGTCCGGGGACGCGCATACGACTCCTTATTAGTAATTAGTAAATTTAGAGTCGTTATTTTTTTTTTTATATAAAAAAAATTCTTAGTAATTAGTAAAATTTTTTCCCGAACGCCCGGCTCCAGCGAAAAGTACCGCGCGAAATCACCCGGACTGTAACGTGTTAACACATAACATGCGGGATTGGTATAACGCAACCGGTAAAAATACCTTTCCCGCTAGTAACAAGTATAAATACCGGTAATCAGTTGCCGTAAAGGGTATTTATAACTGTTACTTGCGGGAAGGGTATTTTATCGGGTGTGTGGTCTAGTGTTTCTATTTTCATTACTACTTTACGTTAACTGACTCTTGAAGGTCGATTGATGTTCTTCATAAAAAAATAAGTATTTAGTTCAAGGATAAAGTAATCAATGAGATATTTATTTTCATTGTTTTTTTAACGTTGTGGACTTGATCCCGACATTTAAGATCATCGTAAAAATGTCATAATAGTTTTGATATTTCTGATCGTTTATTTCGTTTGAAATTATACATGATATTTATGTTTGGTGTAAAAGTATGAGCATAGCTTCTCGTATTTTTTTTTACCGGGATTATTTATTACGGGAATTTTTTTTTGCCTGCGTGTAATGTGAAGATCACCGATACGATAAATTTTCACAGTTCCAACTAACAAAACACAATATATCATATTAATCTTTGATCAATTTTTCAGATAATGCATTCCATTTGCGTCGCCGTCAGATATTTACACGAATCAAACATTGCCCACCGTGACATCAAACCGGAAAATCTATTATATACCAGCGCTCAGCCGAACGCGTTGCTTAAACTTACGGACTTCGGCTTTGCGAAAGAGACGTACAGCGCGGCCGATTCGTTGCAAACGCCATGCTACACGCCGTATTACGTGGCTCCCGAGGTTCGATATTCAACAAATAAATATCACATAAACAAACGCGTCATATTAACGATGTATCTATAGGTTTTAGGTCCGGATAAATATGATAAATCTTGTGATATGTGGTCGTTGGGCGTCGTGATGTACATTCTGCTGTGCGGCTTTCCTCCGTTCTATTCGAACCACGGACTCGCTATATCGCCCGGAATGAAAAAGGTAAACAATCGTCGATAAATCGCCGCATAATATCGCTTAATCTAATTGTTTCATTTCGGCCAACAGCGGATAAGACTCGGCCAGTACGATTTTCCCGATCCGGAATGGTCGAACGTATCGAAAGATGCAAAAAATTTAATCAAAGGAATGTTATCAGTGAATCCGTCCGACCGTTTGAACATACAACAGGTATGTAACGTAATTGTTTGATATCGCAGATGTTATCTGTCTATTGTCGTTTTTACAATGGATACTTATGGCACAATTAAATGTTGATAGGTGATGCACAGTAGATGGGTCAGTGCTCATCGTCAAGTGCCGCAGACGCCGCTGTGCACCGGACGTCTCTTGCGCGAGACCGGAGAGGGCTGGGGCGAAGTTCAAGAGGAGATGACTCGCTCGTTGGCAACGATGCGAGTCGATTATGACCAGGTAATCTATCGATATGTCATGCATTTAGGGGCGGCTCGTGACTTGACTCGTAACAGATGGGGCATGATGAGGTTGAAGTGCTTAAAAAAAAAAGAACCGTATAAATTTTTTAGTACAGTGAGGTTGAACACGTCATTATAAAAAACATTGTTTTTATTAATATTTATTTGAATTCTTGTCGATTGATCGCAATCGATTGAATTATTAAAACTTTAAGAGATTTTTTATCAATCAGACGATGTTGATATTCAAATTCCATAAAAGAGAAATTCAAATTGAGTAGAAAATATAGACCAGCGGGGCATATACAGGTCTGCCCCGAACAGAACTTTACGCGACAAACGAAAAGCGACCTTCTGTATACTGTAATACGGAACTTTTCTCTTTACCTCCACTGACTAACAAACAACAACACTCGTTTGCGTCGGATCAACGGTTAAACTGAGGCTAGCGACCACGTGTCCAGGGCGTATAGAAACCTGCCCCGAACAGACTTACGTAGCAAACAAAAAGCGACCTTCTGTATACCAGTGGAGTATGGTGGTGTTAATTTTGGATGTGCTGAATGTGGAAAAAAAATACCTTTTTTTTTTAATGAATTTTATTATTATTTATACAATAATTCTATTCTTCATTTTTGCGACATAAATTTTTCAATGGAACTATCGTAAAGTGTGCCCTTCTGTTTTAGTTTTATGAGTATTTTTTCTCCATTGATATAACTTGAAAAATTTATGTCACAAAACGAAGAATAGAACTATTGTATAAATAATAATAAAATTCATTAAAAAAAGAACCGTATTTTTTTTCCACATTCAGCACACCCAACATCAACACCACCGTATCCCACTGCTGTATACGGTAATACGGAACTTTTGTCTTTACCTCCACTGACTGACAAACAACAACACTCGTTTGCGTTGGACCAACGGCTAAACTGAGGCTAGCAACCACTTGTCCAGGGCATATAGAAACCTGCCCCGAACAGACTTAAGGTAGCAAACAAAAAGCGTCCTTCTGTATATGATAATACGGAACTTTTCTCTTTACCTCCACTACCTAATCAAACAACAACACTCATTCGCATCAAACCTAATGATCGCGGATACAAGAATGCCCAGACACATACGTATACGGTTCTGTTTGCATTATTCAGATAATTATTATTTTATTATTAGTAGAAATGTGTGTGGGGCAGTGTCCCGGTTGCCCCTAAGAACGAGCCGCCCCTCCGTGCATTTATTTAATTTCGTCGAATCGTACTATAATCGTTTTGTTTTTCAGGTTCAAATCAAGACATTGGATCAAAGCAACAACGCTTTATTGAACAAGAGGCGAAATAAAGCGACCGCATAAACAATTATTGACTCTGATTTGTTAGAATCTACTAAAAAAAAACTGCCTTAGGCTCAAATGCTAAATAATCGGTGATTTCTGATCATTTGTCCAGTGGCTATCTAATGCCAAAGTAACCAACCATATTAGGATCGATTTAGGTGTATCGATACACAAGTATATTTTCTAATGATATTAACGATTAACTAAAACGATTATTAATCAATCCACTCAACGATTAAACGCCAATGAATAAAAATGATATTACTCGATAATTTCAGACAATATACCGATTCTATAATATTATTCAAGCATTTACAACTACTGATAATATATATATATATACAAATTCCTACTAGTTTTATGTATCGATTGTTTGTTGCGTAAATCTGTCATCTGCCAAAATCTCTCGAGATATATGATCGTCGTTTACGATACGCATAATTCAATCGTATACAATCCAACTTAGTCGATAATAATTCAATTGTGCTCAAAACGATTTTCTTCTGTGTTTATATAATGAGAATATGTTTAGTATTTTAGTGATTAATATTTTTTGTTCTTTAGGTTAACCAATCGATCTATTCGTATATGAATTGTTTATCGTGGTAAAATTTTATTTTACCGCAGATTCTCGCAAGTCCTCAATACACACCCTGTCGTTTATATTTTTACGATAATAAATTGCAATAGCTTATATTCTATGAATATATATCTAGAATATTATGTACTTAATATATATATGAATCATTTATGAACTGCTGAATTATAATTTCTCGTCGCAAATACGTCGACTATTTCTATTTTTCCAATCAGCGCTCTCTCTCTCTTTTCCTATATTTTGATTGATGTATAAATCAGCGGCATTCCACGTTATTCTCGTCGCCGTCGGCGATGAATCTACGAGCTTATTTTTCTTTATATATTTGTTTCGGTCGCCGGAGCACTGTGCACTAATTGACTCGTGTGTTTGTCACCGATTTTTTTTTTTATTATTAGGCTCTGGCGATTTTGAACGTATATACCTCGCTTTTTTTAATGTTTGTATGCTCCGTTTACGTTGCGTTTTGTATTTTATTGAAATGCATTATTTTTCACACGCTTTTGTACTTAATACGTTTGACGCGTATATTAGTCGTTTCGGTTGTAATTTTTTTTTGAGATAACTGAGATGTAAATAGTGTGCCTGTTTAACGTGTGCCGTCCATACCATAGTGTTTAGTCATTTTTAACGTCGTCTCTAGTTGTTTGTGTTGGATTTGTGCACAAATCGATATTGCGAAGAAATAAAAATGAATAATCCAGTGTATAGTAATAAGTAAATTTTTTTTATCATTTATTTTCGTTTGTATTAGGGCGACCGAAAAGTAATCAACATTTTTTTTGCGGCCTTTTTTTTAGGGGTAGTTGTTCAAAAGATTCCGAGTGCGTTTTCACTTCTCCAACATTATTAATTTTTTTACCTCTTAATGTATGCTCTAACGATCTGAAAAGGTGGTAATCCGACGGCATGAGATCCGGTGAATAGAGTGGATGAGTTAGAAGTTCCAATCCAAGATCCCTTATTTATTTCTGTGTTATTTTTCGGTCTGACACGGTCTGACAGGGTTCAAGCAATTCATTCAAGCTTCATTCCAGAAAAATCTAATCACTGACAAACGAGGACCTTCTTTTTCGTTGGTGATGATTGAGGGGTCGGAACATGTACTTCTTCGGAAGAAAGCCATTGTTTTTTTCATATAGGATTATTGAATAGCATCCACTTCTCATCTTCAGTTACAATTCGTCGTTGATCCGCCCTTTGGAGGAGGAATCCCACCTCTCCTGCCACTGATCGGATTCACGGACGCGTGATTTTAGATTTAGCAGGATTATTGTTTATCACCCACTTCTCATCTCCAGTTACAATTCGCCACAAAAATGGATCGGCTTCATACCGAGACAAAGGAGACGCGCAGATGATACGCAGTTGGTGGAGCGTCATCTCCGTCAATTCATGAGGAACCTAAATTCCTTGCCTGTAAATTTTTCCTATGCGACGAAGATGTAGACCATGGACAGCCAATTTTCAAGTACAGTCAACCCTTCTATAACGTTCAGATAGGGACCACGCTATAGAAAAAAACGCTTTAGAAAGTTAGACACCCATACAAAATTTGGGGTTAGGTTTTTTTTAATTTTCTTTGCGATTTGAAGCAAATCAAACATTTGACCCATTTTTATATTTTCAATGACCTTGCACGTGTTTAATTGGATAACAGTAGCTCGCGCCTACATGCGCGAGGGGGTATTGACCTCGCATATTTCTTCCAGTTTATTCATTCGCAACAGATGTGCCAGGGGAGTTCAAAGGGACAGTTTTTTTAGTTAATTATTTTAAAATGCATATGGTGAATAAATAATAAAAAGGTAAATATAAATTATGAAACCTTTTCGGAAATATGTTTTATTTAGGATACATATTAATATAAAATAAAAATGTATTAAAAATAAACAATAATTGAAGTAATAAAAAAAAATGGTGAACATTTTTAATTGGGTAATTATGCATTTAATTACTGTCGGAGTCAACTAATATCACGTTTCATAGAGATTTTTTTAATACTTAGACGGTGATTCACCAAAAAAAGAACAGAATACACCTAGCGAGGTAAAGGGGCAAACAGCTGCTGACAAATATTTTCTAAGTGCACGCACGTACATATTTATATTTATGAAAATTTTAATTTAACCTTGAAAATATTGCGTTTTGTAAAACGAACGCTATACAAAAATCAAACGCTATAGGAGGGTTGACTGTATAATTCCTCAATTATTTTTTGAGAATCTGAATCCACCATCGCCTTCAGGATATCATCATCTAATTTTTAGGATCGTCCTCTTCGTGCGACATCTTTGAGATTCCAATATCCATTTTTAATTTTTTTAAACCTCGGATGACACTTGTTCAGTTTCAGAATATCCCTGTAAGTAACGGTAATTTTTTCACTGCTTCGTTTGCCTTCATTCCTTGATCGAACAAAAATAGCATGCAATGACGTAAGTGTGCTTCTACCATTGTTGGCCTTGACATCTTTCCCCCTTGGTAGAAACCAAAATTTACAGCCATATCTTTAACGTAACAACAAATCTTATGCGTTTGCGGGATCGTGTCTCGGCACAAACTAACTGTGAATGAGCTCATCGAAGAAATTTTGATTACTTTTCGGTCCCCCTAATATGTAATTAATATTAAAAAAAATGACAATATTTAATTGAATATGTTCGCTGCCATTAAATCTTACATAGTAATATTTAATCTTGCCCGCAGTGCCAATTTTTTCAATTAATTATGCATTATGTTGATTTTTTTATCTATTCTTTTTTTTAAAAAAAAATAAACATGTGGATGTTTAAAATTTAATATATAAATTAATATTTATTCGTCCGATTTTCTTATAAAACGAACGCTATGGACTTAAATTGATATGAACTCTATATATTTTAGATAAAAATCGAGATTTCATAATCAATCTGTCCGTCTTGAATTCAAAAGAAAATCGGATATCATTCTATTTAGGATAATTAGAGTTTATATGTCAATTATAAAACTCGTATTCTGTTTATTAACGCATCGATCTTTATGTCACTTTAAAAGATCGTACTTGCATACACGGATTTATTACGAGATCGTAAATACCATCGGGCATTCAATGCATTATTTAACATATTAATACACTTTCTTTCACAATACAGTTCAATCGTAAATAATTTTTTAGACATTTTTAACGAATGCCTATTACGCTATTCCGTTTTTTTGTTTTAATCAATTATTTTTCATATACACACAATATACAATATTTAGTATGACAAGATGTAGATTGATCTCAGTACTACAATAGTTTGGCTGTGATAAAAGCAAGCTTTTTATTTTCATTATCGTTAATGTTCAATATTAAATGTCTAAAAGACAATTTTCATGTTCAGTCAATCGTTATTCTTGATATATATTATTTCCGACTATTAGATCGTATTGATAATTTTATTGCAGAATACAATTAATTACTATGTTTAATTACGGTGCTAATATCTCTTGCGTTACTGTTGAAAAATTTATGGTGCAATTAAAAACGCATTCAATTATATGTTTTGTAAATTTTATAGGTTTAGTGAGGAAAAAAAAAATGTAAGAACAAATTAAAATTATATGAATTTATTTAGGCATTCAAATTGTTATCCGTTCTCTGTATTATATACAAATATATATATTTTTATAAAATTAAATACTCGTGTTTTATTTAATCCGTTTATGTTTTCAGGACGACGTTCTGTTTAAAATTTCATTACATTTTTCAAATACCGAGCTCCACGTCAACGTATATCCTTCGTCTGATAAATGCAGATAATCGTGAAGTATTTTGTGCGATATCGTTCCGTCTTCGTCTAGAATTATATTTAAAATATAATTAAAACATGTTTTTTAATTATGTCATTGAAAATGTAAAATCACAGAAATGAAAAAAATTATGGAAATATGGAAGGACTATCGCGAATACTTATACAGAGATGAAATTGACTCGACTAGAATAGAAATAGAGCAATATTAACGAGAACCAGATATGACAATACGACAAAAATGGCTGATCTCCTCATAAGAATTTTCTATGAAAGTAAAAACCTAGAACTCGAAATCGATATTAATAAAACCAACCTGATGATAGTCGAGAGAAGTAATCAGCCATCCGGAACTGGAGAGGGTTGAAGAATTTCTTTATCTCAGATCACTACTTGAGAGTAACGGAAATTATGAGCCAGAGATAAGAATGCGAATAGGGAGGGTTAAAAATGCAATGCCAAAGCTATCGACGATTTGGAAAAACCGGGGAGATATCCAAAAAGATAAAAAAATGTTTAGTTCAGAGTCTGATATTCTCTATATTTAATTAGGGCGTAGAAACCTGGACTATAAAGCAGAACGTCTGCTGAGAATACTATGGACCGCTAAACGCACATATCTTAGACCTTACGTGGCCATATAACCCTGAGGCGGGTCTTGGCCACCTGGAGAACACCTCCGTCTCAGTCATGATGTCATGACCGTGGACGGACGTTCTCCAGGTTATCTAAGCTCTTCGAATGAAGGTCGGGTCGCCAGCCAAGAGCCGGAGACTGACTTATCATCATGAAGTTAATAACAATAATTATCAAAGCGAGGTTAGGGGCCAATTCATTATTTAATTCCACCGGTCTGATGCGGGTGCTCACGAACCTCCTGCAGCCACCTGCGTCCACCGGAATTGGCCTGGATAGCGGCCTGGCTCCTCATAGCTCCGTAGAATCTACGAAACTACGATTGTGCCCAACTGCCATCGCCACCAGGTCTAATACCGGCACGCGACAACACTCGACTATGTCTGTCTTAAAAAAAATAGGAAACAACAAAAAAGACCGATCTTCTACCACATGTCTCAAAAGGATTCTTCGATACTCTAGCCATCTCGCCAGAAGAAACGATAGCCTGGAGAAGCTCGTCGGACGGGATGCCGACGGGAGGCTCGATGCGGGATATAGAATGCAGAGAATCCCGGAGAGACAAAATCAAGAAGATTCGGAAAAAAAATGGTCACGATCCTCAAACATGAGGGTGCCGACTAAAGAGTTAAAACATGTTTTTAAATCAATATTAAATACTAATAAAAAATATTCACCTATAATTTTATTGCGTTCCATATCGACTATAGTAATGCTATTATCTTGCGACTTATATTTAGTCTCTAATAAATTATTTACAGCATTATTTTTTTCTCTTAATTTATTCGGAAATTGACCTTTGGGCAGTAGCAGCTAAAATTGATGCAATTAAAATAATAATACATTAGATTTGATCAAAATATATGCTGCATATGTTAAAGAATTTTTATTATTTACGGGTAAAATTATATGAGACGCCGGAGATTTTGTTTGCATAGTTTGAACGATCACATCGATCATATCCGCAATTTCTTCGGGCGTTGAATTGATATTATTAGTGCCGACGAACAAAACAATCTATAAAAAATAACAAAATCACTATAAATGTTGATTTATTAGATAAACTTATTATATTTTTACCAATCGTGGTTTTAGCTTGTCCAACCAATCGCCGTCTTTTATTCGCCAAATGACGTTTTCAACCGTATCGCCACCAATACCAAAATTTAATATGACTTTCTCTAAACGAATAATATATTTTAGACCGATGTTTTTATTTTATTGTATAATATTTATTAACCTTTTGGCGCGTGGTTTACGTAAAATTTTGTGAATTGCATCTGTTGTACGATGGAATCTCCGATCAGCAGAATATCGCAAGCGGCAGTGTTTTTACATTCGTCCATATAACGATTATGCTAAAATATATATATAATTAATTTATTTTTCAATATATATTGAATGTCGATTGATTTACCATGCTCATCCAACGATTATCTCCTGCGACATCACGTGGACGGCAACCATCGCTAGATAATGAACGCATTTAATCAATAGAAAATATTATATATTTAAAAATATCGGACGCACATATTTTTTTTCATTTTTTTATTCGTAGATTTGCCCACAACAGATTTCCTCTTGCGAGTGACAGCTGACATATCAACAAAACATGCAACCCTAAAGAATATATTATACAGCCATACCCTTGTTGTAATTAAATTTCATTTTATTTCAATATACAGCATTTTTAATGGTAATACAACTGTAATATATCACTGATTTAATTCTAGATAATTAGATAATGTGATGAATAATAACATGTTATGGCCGTGTGTCATAGTGTTTAGATTACGAAATGTCAGCGTCAGGTGGACGTGCACTGACAGTGCTGGGGATAACTACCCCCGCCCCCCTTCTCCACACTAGGGTACTAATCTAAAATCATAAATTTAATTGAATACACATTCGCATTATCTGCAAAAATCAAATTTCTTAGACATAACCTATAAATATCATTGAACTATCAACAACATTTGTAATGTTCAATGAATAGAATGATTATATGAGATTTGGACTTAGAAATATTATTTTATGATTGATTTCATTTGAATAGGGGGCATGTATACCGCACATAACTCACGAAGTGTTTGAAATGATCACAAAAGACAAGCACATTTTTCAAATTCCTCTATTGACTACGTATCAAATGATCGACGGTGTTAAAGCACAGCAAAAGGGGATTGCACACTTTGCCGGTCTCAATGATTCGCATACATATATGACGATGCAAGATCCGACGATGAACATTCCGCAGAACCATTTTGAAAAATTCAATATGCCGCTATGGTCACGCATGGGAAAAAAGATTATCGACGCCGATGCGTAATATACTAATAATTATTTTCAATACGTAATCTGAATATGTTATGAAATATTTATTTAAATTTTAGTTATATGGATATCGTTGAAGCGTTTAAACCGAGTATTTACGAAGTGCTATGCGATGCGATCACAGACAGCAATAGTTCTAAGAAACGGATGCAAAAATCTACGGACAGAAGTAAACATATGTTTACCAAATGTTTAGAGCGACACATGGCTTCGGAAAATTTGAAAAACAACAGTTTATTATTCGGTATTTATCGTAATAATATTGTGACTATGTGGAAATTTATGATTTATTATGATTCGATTTTAGGTTCGATTGTTGGCGGATATGGAATCGAGCATCGCTTGCAATCGTTGGAGCATTTGTTGAGTGAGACCGAACATTTAAGCGGTTTCGTACTCGATGGACTCGATTGTAACGGCTCGAATGTCGAAAATATTACGTACGATTCGATTAAACATATCGTTGAGCCGATCACGGTGAGTGTTTAATCAGCGTCGGCTCGTCGTTAGGGGCAACCGGGGCACTGCCCCACACACATTTTTCTTAATAAAACATAATAATTAGCTGAAATATGCAAACGGAACCGTATTCGTATGTGTTTGGGCATTTTTGTATCCGCCCTGGTCACGTAATCGCTAGTTTTGATGCGAATGACTGTTGTCGTTTGGATAGGTAGTAGAAAAGTTCCGTATTACCGTATACAGAAGGTCTCTTTACATTTGCTGCTGTTATAAACCGGCATAGTCCGTCCGTATCATTTCTGGGCTCTCGATATTCTGAGTGCGGCCCGATCCTTATTACGTAAATTGTGTCACAGAACACATTTTACGCGGAAAACAGTTCCCGCTAAAAGTCGGTGACATCATCATTAATGTGCGGGATCTCTTTGGTGGACCGTATACAACCTTGGCTTTGGAGCCATTGTGACAGATTGGCTCGCTACTGCCATGGCAGTCAGCATCTCCGGATTCTCCTCAGACCGAGATATACCTCTGGATCCTTCATCACACCTATCAATAACTGACGGCTAACCTGCAAATATCTAATATATATCATCAACAAACAAAGTGTGTTCTACTTTGTCTCGATCTTCAAGCTGACGCCAACTACCGGACGATCATATCGCTTTAGCGCCAGCGGTCGTACCTTTTGATATGAGCTCGGGTGCCTTTATACTGAGGCAGCGACGGTTACCTTTGGTACTACTGTCGCGTCCTCTAACATCTTGGTGGCAGCTATGATACCTTTGGTACTACTGTCGCGCCCTCTTAACATTTTGGTGGCAGCGGTGGGATACCTTTTTGGTACTACTGTTGCGCCCCCTTAACACTGCATAAAGCACTGTTTGGGGCAGACCTGTATATGCCCCGCTGATCTATATTTTCTACACAATTCAATTAATAAACGATACCGTCAACATTTTTCAATATTTTGCATTTAAAGTCACAAGCCATCCATAATGCTGAAATATTTATTATTAAATTAATTTAATCTGAATTTTAATTTACAGAGCAAATTACCGGAGGAAAAATTGCGGTTGATCCATGGATGTTGGAACGCTGTAGCGTTATTAGATTTAATATTGGTGGGATGGGATTTATTCGATACTAGTTTGGCGTGTGTAGCTACTGAACGAGGCACAGCCTTGACGTTTTCTTTCGACGTGAATCACGACGATAAAACCGTGGAAAATGAATACGAGATTGATTTAAACGAAAATAGATTTATAGAAGATTTCGAACCGTTGTTGAAGAATTGTACGTGCGTATCGTGCAAAAAATATTCGAGAGCGTATATCAATCATCTGCTTACGACTAAAGAGCTCCTCGCTAGTGTACTCCTCATGAGGTTAATATAAAAATATTTTTAATTTGATTAATACGTTTTTAATTTGATTAATTATTTTTTTTTCAGTCATAATTTGCATCATTATTTAGAATTCTTCAAGACGATCAGAAAACATGTAGCGTCGAATAGCCTGAACAAGCTACGCGATTTTATATCCGAGCAGCATTCCGCATATAAAGCAAAAATGGATACCAAAGATCCGCAGAGTGAAAAAATACCGACGAAAGCTTACAGTAAAAAGCATAAGCGGCTCTGACATCCGAAAATCCATCTATAGTATAAATAATATCATTGTATTTGTAAGGTTATGTCGAGATAAGAATGAAAAAACGTTTTAAATCTATTATTTCTTATTTTATTCATCTAATACTGTATTGAATTTCACAAGACAAAAAAATACACTCCTTATATAATAGTCATACAAATATCTTGGTGTTATCATTGAATTTTTACAAATAGATTATGATATATATTATTATATATAATTTTTTTTATACAAATACGACCCGCCGAGATGTTTGTTTGGCGTTCGCCGACGCCCCAAACGTCACTTCCACTGACCTAAACATATAAATATAATTTAAATGACATCAATGCCACAATAGTGATTATGTATTTACGGTAGAAACGTGTCAATATCTGTCAACCCCCGACCACAACCAGCGTGATAAGATCCGAGCGGTGAACCTCGTAACATGCGCGGGGAGACTTCATCAATATATATAACGATATTCAACAAATATGTACATATACACAAGGAGATACGAATCAAGTTAATTCTCACATCAACGCGAATATACATGATTGTCCGTTAAATAATATCATTTTACGAGGTTTTCAATATATATATATATTTTTTATACAATTCGATTTTATACAAATTCTCTCCGACGACTGACCACAATATTAAATTATCTACATTTATATTTATATACGGAACTTTCACCATAATAAAAATCAAATATAAATACACATTAACTAACAAAATACATAAAAATATCACACTATACAACGTATTTAGTGCATAGTACCGTCTAAACATTTTTTTTAATTTTACAATTTAATAAACGTGTAAATCAATTTTCTCCTCATCGGCTGAATAACAACTTAATTACGTAAATATTTCAAATTAACGTTTAACACATTTATATAAATCTAATATACATGTTAGTGTAATTGGTGTACTTGTTACGTTAACTATCTCAGTATTGTATTCGTATAAGATAAAGTGAAAATAAATTACAATAATCATCGGCTATTGTAACGCGTTAATAATCCTACGGGATTTATCTAAAAATAATAATTGTTCTATAGAAAAAAGTAGCAAATTAAAACTAAGGAATTATCGACAGAGCTGGAGAGTCTCCGATCGATATGAAAATAACATCAATTTGTTATTTTCGAAACGACGATTCGTCACAAAAAATACTTTGTTCCTATCCCTCGATTAGTATTGAACCTGAAAAGGCTTTTATTTTACTTTTGGTATCATATTTTGGTTATGTAAACAGATTTCTCACTACAGAACCAGTATGCCCTGGGAGGGTAAACCCTAAACGGTTCTCGGTACTTTCACTCCTCTTCCTTCTTTCTAAAGGATCCTCTTTTTGAAGTCATTCTCATGATGAAAGGATTGGTATTGTGAGACAACGTCAATAATCACTTGCGACCACTCTCCAAAAAATTAGGAAATTTAAATTTTTCTCTCTTGATGTCCCTAATCTTCCGAATACCAAGGCAAACTCCCTCCTGTTTGCCTTGACACAGTCGAGAGGGTAAAATTCAATACCAACAGTGGTAGAAGATACACGTCCAATGCCAGCAATGGCCAAGAGAGGGAAAACTCTTCCCCCCACGGTATTGACACGAAAGGGATGTGAGACTCCTTTGGCCCCGATTACCATTCGAGAGTCTGGTAAGGCCCACACGCTCGGCGAGTGAGTGTAGATTAAATATTATGTGATGTAGAAGAGATTGTGGTAAGGATTTAAATCTGCTTGGAATTATTCCAAGTAGAGCCGCGGAAAAAGACAGCAGGGTATGCCCTTATCCGAGATAATAAAACGGCAGATGATTAACAAAGCTTTGGCGGTGATTCATTATTGATTTATTTACGAAAAAAATCCTCGGAATATTACCGGAACAATGCAATACAAGACCACGAGTGATACAATCACTTTGGATATAGAATATTTATTAAATCCGAGTTCTACTTTTCATAAAAATATCGTGAACACAAAGAAGACTAAAGTCAGGCTCTACACGACCCTCATCAGGCCCGTCCTAACATAAGGGTCTGAAGTTAGAGCTATATTCGACGATGTAAGATGGCTGGGCCGGACTGTGTACACTGCATCATTGAAACGTACCGGAAGATGGAGTGACGTGATGGCAGTCCAGATAAATGGGAGAAGGGCGTTGGATAAGGCCAGGGCTCTACAATGGCGCCGTTGTGCCGATGATGATGAAACAAAACCAATATCTAACTTTAATTTATTTTCACTCTACCTTATATATAGGCAAGAAACGATCATCACATCTTGCCGTGCGTCCAGTTTTGGTTATAAAAGCGCGTCTTTCTAGCACAACTCACTCAATTTATTTTATTAAAAAATGAAACGTCCATATTTTCAACAACAAAAAAATACAACAATACGTAGAATGCATCAAACACGTAAAAGGATAATCATCTCGATTCATGTTGTACACATCTTCAATATAATTCGTACGAATAAAATATTTGTGCGGCAAGTATCAATTCAATTACGTATAAAATCAATATGACGACAATACACATTTAATGCAAACCAGTGCAATAAATGCAATATAAATATTTTAAACTACGCATTCGTTAAATTATTCAATGGAGGAATTAAAAAAAAAAAACGGGATCAATAAACGATCCGATCAATGAACAAAAACAAAATTAACACGACATAAATTAATATACATATAACACTATTTAGAATAAATTAGGTGAATATTTTTGGCTATTTGTACTAACAATTTAGGATTCGCATCCGCACCGACGACGGTGCGGTTTGCATACGCGAAGATTATTCGCACGTACAGTGATTACCAAAAATTGTATATGGATTTTTGCTCCGTATCGTACGCAACTGGATTCTGATCATATGCAGAGAGCTACGTGAGAATTCAAAAATATATTTATCTAATAAAAAAAACTTTGGACGAAATCGACATCAATAAAGGAATATAACCGCTAAAATAAACCATGTAAACTCATAACGTAGATTATGTTTTAACAAATCGTCAACGTACGTCAACGGTCAAAAGTTTAAGATCAAATATGATAAACGTATAGGATTGCGGCAAGATATCTTGGCAAGGTAAATAAATAATAAAGCGATTTTAATGAAATTTTGAACGTATCAACGATTTGCTAAAATTATTTTGCATATGAAGTTTATGACTAGTGGCAGCGGAGATTCATCGCAATGTAACCGAGTTACGAGAGAATTTTAACCAAATAACATATCTACGACTACACGATACATATACAAAAACTTAAAATAAAAAAAGTAGAACATCATATCAAAATATAAGTAGTTTATAATAATTTTTCGTATTTTTTAAATCCACGTTACTTAAAAATGTGCAGCATAATCTTAGTAAAACTATAAAAAAAAAAACAACGACGATATATAGAAGATTAGAATTTTCTAGAGATCAGGTCATGTCAACTGTTCGTCTCGTCTCTAAAAAAAGTATTAGGGGGACCGAAAAGTAATCAAAATTTCTTCGATGAGCTCATTCACAGTTAGTTTGTGTCGAGACACGGTCCCGCAAACGCATAAGATTTGTTGTTACGTTAAAGCTATGGCTGTAAATTTTATTTTTCAGTTAATTTTTTTTTCTACCAATGGGGAAAGATGTCAAGGCCAACAATAGAAGAAGCACACTTACGTCATTGTATGCTATTTTGGTTCGATCAAGGAATGAAGGCAAAACGAAGCAGCGAAAAAATATTATCGATACTTACGGGGATATTCTGAAACTAAAAAAGTGTTATCGGTTGTTTAAAAATGTAAATAGGAATCTCAAAGATGTCGCACGAAAAGGACGACCCCAAAAATTAGATGATGATATCCCAAAGGCGACAGTGGATTCAAATCCTCGTCAAACAATTAAGGAATTATCATTGAAGATTGTCTGTCTATGGTCTACAGTTCAGGATCAACTTCGTCGCATAGGAAAATTGTATAGGAAACTCATGCATTGACGGAGACGGTTCTCAATCAACGGCGCGTCTCCTTTGTCTTGGTATGAAACCGATCCGTTTTTACGCCGTATTGTAACTGGAGATGAGAAGTGGGTGCTATACAATAATCCTGTACGAAAAAAAGAATGGTTTTCTTCCGGAGAAGTACCTGTGACTATCACTAACAATAAAGAAGGTCTTTGTTTGTGTGCGGTGATACTTTTCTGGAATTATAAACTATGAATTACTTGAATCATACTTGTTCAGACCGTTACAGCGACAGTGTACAGTTAACCCCCCACTAACACTAAAATCGGGACCGTGTAAGTTGGGATAGTGTTATTGGGGGTAAAGCCTGGCACGTGTCGAATACACAGACACTAGATAACGTTTGACTGTATGCACCGCACAGACGGCCGCCCGGCTGTGTGTGTGCAGCCGAACCCGTGTCAAATGAATAGTCGCAATGCAACGGCGTGAATGCGACCGTTCAAGTTGGGGGTTGGCGGCGAATATTTCACCTCAGCATGTAATTCAGGATAGTGTAATTGGGGGGTCCACTGTATTGTGAACAACTGGAGCGAATTAAACAATCTCTTTGGTCAAGAACAAAAAAAGGATCCTTTAACACGATAATAGAAAAATAACACTAGAATAAATAAGGGAGATTGGATTGGAACTTTTAATTTATACACCCTATTTACCGGATCTCGAGCCGTCAGATTACCACCTTTTTAGATCATCAGAACATACATTAAGAGGTAAAAAATTTAGTAATGTTGGAAAAGTGAAAACGCACTCGGAAAAGATTTTCAGTGAAAAAACAAAGGACTTTTTTAAAAAGGGAATCGAACAACTGTCTTTACGCTGGCAAAGAGTGTTAGAAAATGATGGAAATTATTTTGTTGCTTAGTATTTAAGATTTTTAATAAATGTTTTTCCCCGGCAAAAAAAATTTTGATTTCTTTTCGGTCCTCCTAATATATTAGCGTCGTTCGTATCAAATTTGAGATTCTATCATTTTTTTTATGCATATCGATATTAAACTTTTGACTCGTAATGTACATAAAAATAGTACATATGATTAAAACTCGTAAATACCTAATAAAAACTAAAAAAAAAAATCAACTTTAGTTCCAAAATAAAATATATACATATGTATCAATAATTAAATCACCCTATGTATAATATTGTTCCCTGTAGATTTGAACGTGGTCTCCGTTGACAATGTTTAAATCCGGAAAAAAATAATTATCAAATATCAATTTTACCTAAACATATCACAACTCTTTAATAAAATAATATATGTATATATATATATATATGCGTCGGTCTACTTATTCAAAATCTTGAAGACCGTTATCTTCGTATAAGCACAACACTTTGTGTATCAGTTCGTACTGTTCGGAATTTTGCACCATTCCGCCCCTGTTTAGTCTCATGTTGCATACGATACCCAAGATATCCACTTTCTCGTCCGCTTTCAACTGCCTGATGCCGTTCAACACGGCGATCAGACAACCCGTTCTTCCGATGCCCGCCGAGCAGTGAACCATAATCGGCGGCATTTCGACGTTAGCTTTAACGATCTCGCCCTTATCCTCCTTTTTATTCCGCCTATTTACGTCGTGAATGAACGGCTTGGATGCGATAACTTTGCTCAAATCGATTGCTCCGGTAGATTCACGCCTCAAAATGTCGTATTTCATTTTTGGGAGATCTAATTTGCTAGCTAATGAATTCTTTCTTCCGTTGCCCGGTTTCGTATGATCGTCGGCAGCGTTCGATCTGGAAAACTCGTCGAAAAACGCTCTCGCCGATTGAAACGCAGAGAGCCGTCTCTCCTTCGACAACACCTCGGGATCCGGCTCGGCGCTCTCCTTATTCTCAGACTGTTCGGTATCAAAATCGATCAAACGATTTTGCAATACGTCGAGACTCAAATCTAACAGAGCCGTTACATCCTTCGGACATTTATGATCGGCCCAATTATCAAACCAATAATGATACACGACTAGATAATCAATTTTCGAATCCTCGACTTCTTTCGAATCGGGTCCGATGACCGATACTTTGAAATTACTCGCGGTATCGTCGCCACTGTTAATCTTCTCGCTCTCCATTTTTCCCTTCAAATATTTATTCGTATACTCGACAAAGAGCTTTCTAATGGTATAGCCAGTTTTGTGCATTATGCCTACATTTTTTACTCTAAACATGTTTACGTCGTCGAGATTTTCGCTATCGACGTCGTAGTGTACGTCTTCAACGAAGAACGGCTCGCCGCCGCACGACGAATAACTGGAATACGGTATGCTCTTGAAGACCATTTCTTCGTTGACTTCGGACGGGAAATATTTTTCACATTTCTGCCGACCGTTCTCTAACAAATTAGTCAGCATCACAATCTTTTGCACGCTGATATTTTGATTGTCGGCGAATCTTTTCGATTTGTAATCGGCTTGGGTTTTGGTCCTCGCTTGCGGCGAGCCGAAGTGACGATCTTCGTTGGTTTTGGTGCATCCGTCCCTATGAAACTGACAACCATTCTGATAGACCATCAGCCAAAAATCGTAAATGGTATTTTGTAAAGGTCCCTGGGTTGCAATATAGCAATTCTTCGTATACTCATGCCCCTAAAAATACAAATTCATTTTAAAAATTATTATTTATTACTGGAAATAATAGCTAGGTAAAAAGAAATGTCGTTTTTTCGTTGTGTTCTTATTTTTTTACTATTTGTACTTACTATACTAGTAAAAATTTTGAAGCCATAACCCATCCGGCGCATAAATGACATGTCACGCCGCCAACTGAGTTCTCGCGGCACGTGTTACTAGTACGTTTCACTCACACTTGGCACATCATACTGGATGTAAGTGAGAAAAAACATCACACCCGTGGCATCATAAGTGAATAATGTTGTTTTTATTATTTTTTCGGCAATTGCGAACAATAAAGATCAATGTTTATTTATAATATTTATTCTTTACACTTTTTTAGACAAATACAAAATGTTTGTGGCATGTAGGATTTATTTTATGAGTTATTCGAGAAAAAATAAAAAACTTGGGGTCTCCAATAGACTCCATCGGCACAGCTAGGTTAACTTGAACTTGGATTGATTTCAAGGAAATATCTCAAGACATCCCTGATCGACAATGAAAGAACAGTTGAAAAAGCTTAAAAATAAAATAAACAAGGAATTTAGGTTCCACGTGAACTGTTGCCTTAAGATCAACAAGTAACCACCTGTTCTTTAATATTATCCAGTTATGAAACCCAATTTGCTCCAAAAGATTGTTACTGGCAATGAAAAATGGGGCCTTTACAATAATTCAAAAAGAAAAAAACAATGACTCAATTATTAAAATGTGATCAGGTTATCAACAAAGATGCAGAAACGTACAAGGACGCAGGGCGCCCACCGGCTGGAGCGACCAAGTGAAGGAAGACACAGGCTACACCGTAGTAGCTGTGATGCTCGATACAGAACGCAGAGAATCCCGGAGAGACAAAATCATGGTCACAATCCTCAGACATGAGGGCGCCGACTAAAGGAGGATCAGGTTATCACATCAGAGGCGTATTATGCCTACATAATTAGACCAAAAGCAGCAAAAATGTCTCGGGACAATATCAGGGAGCTGGATTTAAAATTTTTACCATATCCACGTCATATCGTTATTTTATAAACAGTTGGATTCATATTTAAAAAAAAAACAAGTGAATTACAATTAGCATTGTACCTTCTTATCCTTCTATTTTAACCTAGCCGTGCCAATGGGGTTGAGGACCCCAAGTTTTTCTCGAATAACTCTTTTAACCCTTTCAATGCGGCGGGTCTAAACACGATTCTGCATCTGAGTGCGGCGCCGTTTTGGACCAAATTATTTTTTTGGCGAGGTAAATATGTATTCCCGTTTACCGCTATATTAGACCATTTTCCTATAAGAGATTTATGCAAACATGTTGATTAGGATATGTTCTTCCATCTCTACTAAAAAAATAAACTCGATTCGCTTTATTTTCGTAATAATAAATCGAACAAAATATCAATTGCTCAAACAGAGATTAAGTGAAAAAATGGGAATCGCAGATTAAAATCAAAATGTAAGTACAATTTTCTTATACCATTACATCCGTGCTGCGATGTGGCAGAACGCAAATGTCTGCGTTGAGAACACCCTTAACAACCCCTGAGGCGAGATCGTCACCCGATACTATAGGAGATTTGAAGATGAGACACCCGCAGCGATTTGAATCGTTACTATTAATATTTACATATTACATAGGTTCCTATAAATTTATTGTGATATGTTGTATATTTATTGATATGGCTGTGTTTATTGGCTGATTGTTAAAACAAGCACCATCCTTAACTTTCGGTCTGGTTACATGTAGCGACAAGTTAAAAGTTTTAAGAATCCACCAGCATGTACGACATGCGGCCGCTTCCTGGACCACGATTTGTATGCGCATGTACGTCATGCCCAGCACTGAAGGGTTAATATAAAATCCTACATGCCACAATTTTTTTTGTATTTGTCTAAAAAAAGTCGCAGAATAAATATTATAAATAACCATTAATGCGAGAACTCAGTCGGCGGCGAGACATCACCAAGCGCGCGTGGCATTTATACGTCATATTGATTAGTTAAAAATCCAAAATATCAACCAAATAATGCAGATATCATGAATAACTATTTTTATTCTTGGAATAAACTATTTTTTATAAAAAATATCAAGATATTGATGAATTCTTCATCAATATCTTGACTTGAAATGCTTGGGGTCTCTGATAGACCCCCTTCGGACAATTTAGTTGCTTTCAAGGCGCCGTGTTGGATCGGGTAAAAAAAAACGACATTTATTTTTGCCATACCTAACCTATAAACAAAAAAAATTACCTTAATATAATTAGCATTTATATATCCTTCTTCAGTTTCTCCAGGTTCTGCCCTCAGTATAACTCTTGAATGTTCGTTCGGCAGTATGGTTTTATATCGGTTTTTGGGGTTGGAACCAAACACCATGGGTTTCTCTTGAAAATTAGTCGGCAAATCCCAAAACTCTTGATGCAAATTTCTCAATAAAGACTTTTGATATTCGGCAGACGGTAACACCGGCTCCGGAAGCAATCGCTGCGGATTATATTCGCCTTCGCCAGGATCTTCGTTATTTTTACCAATATCCAGATGACTAAACTCCGCACTAATGACGTCTATCACGGGCTTGCAGCTTTGAATCGTGTTTAGTGGACATTCAGTTTTCGAATAGCCGTCTTGAAACACCGAATTGAGATCTTTCAATTGCTCCCTCGTCAAAATATTCGTCGCATTCTGTAAATGTTGAATGTTTGCTAGATACAATTTAAAGTCTTCCGACGTCGAATGCGGGCTGAGCGGTTTGGTCGTGATATTTCTTATCGGCTCGGTCGTTTGAAATCCAGCGTTTTCAATGTGCTGCCTATTGCCGAACGCGTAGATTATCTCGTTTTCTTGATCTCCACATATGTACGTTAAGTTCTGTTTGCCGCCCAATTCGATGTTCTCCATTGAGTCCATCATACAAAAGTTTGAACATAAATTGTCGTGAGAGCCGAAGGAATAAACGTCCGTATTCTGGCATTGAAACATCCTCGATTTATACGATTTTGAAAATAGATTCTCGGTGCTAAGCGATTTTCTATGCTTTTCTTTCTGTTGACTGCCGTCGTCTTTGTACGTGTTTAAATTCGTTTGTAAGACGGAATCGTCTATTTCTATATCTCTAGGCAAATCAGATCCTTGCATATTAAAATTAGAATTAGAATTGTTTATGTTCAGAGATAGCGAAGTGTTGGAGCTCCGCCTCTCCAGCAATCCCTTTTTACTCTGTTCTCCGGTATTGTTAATGCTTTGGTTGCTGTTGTATCGGCTCAAACCGCTTCCGACGCCGTCCAGATTGTAGTTCGATACGCTCAGAACTCGGTTGTTATCGAACTGTGGATTCGAACTGTTGATATTGAGAGTCAACGACGTATTAGAACTACGCCTCTCTAAAAGACCTTTCTTTTGTCCGGTCTTGATTTCGTTGTGAATATTAAGCGAACTATTGCTAGTGCATCGGTTCAGATTCGAACTAGAATTCTGCAAATTCAACGTTAAACTCGTATTCGATCCTCTGCGTTGTAATAGACATTTTTTACTCTGACCCGGAGCATGTCCCTCTTGATTCGTTAGATTATAATGAGAGCCGCTGTATAATCTACCGTGTTGCGAAGTATAATCCAAGTTTAACGTCAACGATGTGTTGGAATTTCGTCGTTCTAGTATATTCTTCTTTTGTCGGTTGTCAGTGTTCAGACTGAAGTTCGATGCGCTATTTTTTATATTAGCCAAATTGTGACTAGAAGCGCCGAAGCTCGCCAGCGATAGATTTGAGCCTTGTAAGCTTAGCGTAGAATATTTTAGGCTGGTTCCTGTGCCTTCTAAATTAATCGTTAAACTCTGATTCGATCCGCGCCTTTGTAAAAGCGTTTTCTTGGATGATTTGTCTTCGGGTTGGATTTCAAAATCGTTAGACGGAACGCCTTCGGGCAACGTTTTCAAATTGGTGCTCGATACGCTTAAATTCTGTTTGAAACTCAATAGATTAGATCCCAATAGATTGACGTCGCAGGGCTTCTGAAGGAGTGATAGTCTGTTATCGGATTGCTGTGGTATCTGTCTGCTTCCTTCCACATAATCCATCATGTTTTCATCGAACGATCCCATTCTTCTGCTGAAATTACCGGAGTTCGAATTAATTCCGCGACTCGACGGATACTTAGTGGCTTGAAACAGCATTAGATTGGCGTGATTCTCTCTTAAAAATATTCCGCTGTCGATGAAATTTGAATGGCATTTAACGTTCATGTATAATTTCCTGCCTTGTTGATTTTCCGAATAGATCCTCGGAACGATGTCGTTCAGATTTCCGTAGTTATTGTTGTAGTGGTTGGATTTCACGAGCTTTCCAGATTTTTGCGTCAGCGCCCTTTTTAGTTGTCTCTTGGGCGTATTCGGTACGGATATGGAATTTTGCGGCACTTGCAGCGTGTTATTTTGCGGTAACGATAGGCTGAGAGTTTCCGACGAATCTAAAGATGTCGCTTTTATTTTTAACGTCGGAGTCTTCGGCGTCATCCTTTTTTCTACGGCCGAATCCAAGCATTCGTATTGCGATAATTCTTTTTCTAGTTCTACGTCTCGTTTATTCAAATCGATGGTGAGATTCCTCTTGTTTTTATTGTTTCCTTTGGAAACTCTATCGTCGTCGATTATGTTTTCGAATTCCTTGGGTGAAAACCTCGGTTCCATTTCACTGAAAGCTATACTCGGCGCACTCTCTATGTGATAGATCCGAGATGAATTTATGTTCTCGTCGAGCGATGTGAAATCTTCCGACTGCGAAATGGTTATGATCGACTCGTTAAAACCTTCCGTCACACTGCCCGAATTGTATTTTTCGCCTTCTTCGATGTTAAAGTCGAAATACGTTCGTTTTACTTCTTTCGTTGACGGCGAAACTTGATTCGTGTACATATTTACTTCGTCCGGTGATATATTTGATTTTTCATCGTCGCATGGATCGTATAGGTTTTTCTGTTTGAGGTGTTTGACCATCGGAAGTCCCAAATTTTGTTCAATAAATTTGGCATTGTCCGAATCGAGCGATATCGATTTTAATCTCTGCCGTCGATAATTGGCCGTACTCTCCGAGTGAGACACGGTCAAACTGTCGTGGCTCTCTTCGACTAACGATATTCTATTACGTGCACTACTGTCGACTTCGTCGCTTGTATCGCTACTCTTTAAATTTGTCGAATAAACTTGAACTATATTTTCGTCAAATTTATTGGCAAGTTCTTGATCAGTCTTATCGTCGGTGAATTCTATAATATGTTTGTCGTCTGTTTGACAAGAGATTATATTTACATTTGCATCTAGATTATCGCTTAAACTATTATTAGATAAACTTGAAATATCTTTTAAATCGTATTCTGATGATACATTCTTTGTGTCAGTCTTTTTGCTACATGTAATTGAATTTAAAGATTGAATCGCTAATTTCGTATTTGAAATATTTTCTAATCTGTTGTTATTATCGCCGTTTCCGTTTTCAAATTTGAAACAGCCTCCGTTGCCGTTATCTAATATTAAAGGACTCTGCGTACTTTTATAAGTATCGGTATATATAAATCTAGGTGAGAGTGGTTTTTCGGCGCCTAAAATTTTTGGTGAAGTATTTTTGCTCTGGTTCTCCGAAAAATAGACGGGAGATCGTTGATCGGAACTGCCGAAAAATTTAGGTGACTTGCAATCGCCGGTGGCAAAAAATTTCGGCGAAAAATTGAATCGTGGACTCGGATTATTTTCCTTTCCCGACGACGTATCCACTAATCTCGGACTGTTTTGTATTTCAATTTTTTCCGTGTGGAAACCGGGATTAACATTCTCGTTCATTGTACATATTCGAAGCCCCGCATTCAACGCGCCGAATCTTCTCACAGTCGAAGCCTTCTCGTGGACAGACGCAACATCACACGCCTGATTAAAAAGTTCGGAAGATCGCAACACTTTGGTATTGGCGGGACTTATATTGCCCAAGTTGCTTTCTAAATTAACGCTATGCGTGTCGGTTGCGATCGGCTGTATCATAACTTCAATGACGGGACTGATATTTCCACTCTTGAACACCGGATCACCGAGATGTTTTTCAGCATTTTCCTTTTCGAATACAAAATCGACCGGAGAACCCATTTTTGCCGAATAAAACGGAGATTTTTCATCCTTTTCGAGTGAAGGCGATCTCGTTGCACTATATTTCTTCGATGGTCCTTCTCCGGACGTAGTATCCCGTCCAAAATCTCCGTCGACGAAGCTGAACGCTTTCGGCATATTGATATTGTACCCCCTCCAATCTAAGGGCGGATTTCTCGGCATTATCCACTGCTCGGACATCGCAATCTTAAACTTGCCGAATCTATTATCTATATTACTTTTGTTAGATTTACTACTCGAACTTTCATCGGGAAATATAAATTTCGTTTCGCTCGCCTTCGATTTCAACAAATTATTTGGTGTAGAATTTCCGCTGCTGTCGTTCTTTCTCGAATCATCCGTCGTATCCGATTCGGGCAATTTTGGACTGCTGCCACCGTTGTTGCTCATCTTCAGAATGGGCGGACTAATATTTCTCGTCCCGTCCGATTCGTCTATATATTTAAAATCGGCCATGTCATTCAAAATACTCGGCAATTTAAATGTAAAATCGTCGACTTCACCGTCCTTCGTGTTCTTATTATCCTCGTCCGAATTGTCAATGACGACTTTGAACTGTACGTCATTGTCGGTCGGTTCCATCGTATGCAGAAGATGCGACTCTTTCGTTCGGCTCGCAACACTATCTTCGTATCCTTTTTTTGAAGACGAACATGATAGATGGGTTCGCAACCATATGATGAGAATGATGAGCACAAAAAATATACCGAGCAACGTTATAGCTAAAAATGTGATGGGCAACACAAGATCCGACGAGGCGGGATGCAACCTCTCGTACGTGACGCCGGCAGTGGGATCGTGGGGCTGTTCAAAATTAAAGTCACGCAAGCGATCCCGAGAATGAGTGACTTGATCTTTATTAGACAGCGGTTCTACTCCACTCCCCTGCATACGTTCCATGTTTCTTTGTTTACATCTGTAAAAATAAATTAATTCAATATCGAACAAATTAAACCAATTAATTAATTGGATATAATAATTTAGCTATGTTTATCTATTCGGATTATTTAATATTAATTATTCTAGATAATAAATAATAAATCAACTGCATTCACCAGAATAACATGTGTCTCAAAATGATAAATCAATTAATACCGGATTAACATAAAATATAAATCGTTCTAGAATATTACATCCTCCGTGTTCAAATGTAATATGTTATGATCACAAATGCTGTATGTGCATAATATGCATATTGAGCTATTGTTATGAGCGTGATCATACAAATACAAAATGAAAATAATATAATTTTGAAGTGGATATGACAGTTTTGAGATCTCTTGCAGTTTAATACAAACTTTTCATTTTGCACGCATTAAATTGCGTCTAAACAAATAATTTTCGCGGAAAAATTAACTGGTAAAATCTGGTAATATAATATGTTTATTGTTTATAGAGATTGGATGACACAAAGCACTGTGTGGACCTTTCGCGGGGCGGCGCCCCCACGTTGGCCCGCAACGCGCAGTCGGCGGCCAGGTCTGCGCGACGGCGATTGACGTTTCCAGTCGATACGACATATCGACCGCGAGATCCTTTTCAGCCAGAACATATAAACGATTTATTTTGCTCCCCCCGAAAATATTTTTCGTACACAAACACTAAAGAATAAATAAACTCGACAAAAAAAATAATCATTTAGCGGACGTTAAGCTTTTATTTTGAAAAAAATGAAGACAATTGAAATATGCATTACCAGGATAAAAACATGGAGTGGCAGATAAATACACAACGCAAATATGGCCATGTCGGCGACAGCTCGCGGCGCTGGCGTCGCGGCGCCGCGCACCTCGACGGCGCCCCTGCAACTGTGGCGCGCGCCTGCACACACCCTCTTTCTGGGGGTGCCTCATCTATCATTACTCCATTACGAGCATTCGAGCTACAAAATAATTCTGTTACACCATATTACGATAATAAATAATATACATCAACAAATTCATATAAGAAACCCTAAGTAATAATAAAAAAATATATATAAATTACAATTTTATAAAAATATGTGTATTTAGAAGAGTATAGATACCTATTTATAAAATTAAATTTTGTTTTAAGGCTTTTATAAATGTTTCATTAATAAATAAATATTATTATTGTTTTCATAAATTGCGCAACACAGATTGATGTTTTTTGGGTCTTTGGACTTACGTTGAAAATAGGCCACTGGGACATCGCAGGGGCCTGGATACAGAGTACATTCTGTATACGGTACGTATAGATATAATGCTGTGCTAGAGCTAATATGCACTTCAGGTCCCGGATTGTTTTATTATCGTAACAAAGAAAACATTCGTATTCTATCGAATATTTGATTAAATGCGTTTTACATTCAATGTGCTATTATATCTTGATTTTAAACGTCTTATAATTTGCGCTTTCTGTTTCAATACACAGATTATAATGATTTATTTTCTGATGTAAATTCAATGAGTATATTTTGAAAGATTTTCAAATGTTAATTCCATTGTTGTAATAGTAGTCAGCAGATGTCCATTCATTGTATGCGTTCTACGCTAAATACACAACCACACACACACACTTACACATTTTTATTGAACTGGAAAACACACTCGATTACATCTATTAAGTATCAGATTAAACAATAAATATAAATATAGAAATCTTTCGTTTTTTTGTCCCAGCCTTTTGTCGTCTGAAAATTATGGACCCCTGACATATATAACGCCGATTGATATTTTTTTACATGAAAATCTGAACCTTTATACACAATAAGGACTGTAACAGACTCTGACAACTCTGCACGTGCATTTTTGTAAATTAAATTAGCAGAATTTTAAATAGAAAATGGTCGCACTCATAATAAATATTGTTGTGAACAACAAATGTGAAAAACAAATGCTTTGTGCATATTGAGATCAATAAAACAGACTAGCTTTATTGCACAGATTTCTAAATATTTGAGACAGTCCTATAATTATTGTAGAGTTCCTAAAAATTACAAAAAGTAATGAATTCATTAATTGTTCCATATACCACCCCAGGGCTGTGCGCTGGATTTTCTCGGTATGAGGAAAGACTTCGAAATGCCGCTGCCTCTCTTACAGCGCCGCCTGAAGCGGCCGCCTCTTTGGCTCATGGGACCGTACGGCCCTGTACAACACCCTGGTAATGAAGCTAAGATTACCTCCAACTATATTCATATAATCCTGTTCGCATTCAACTTCATTTTTGACTTACATTTCGAATAATAATCAAGAATTATTTTTAATTAAAAATAAAAAGCGACATATTAAGTTAAATACAATTATAATAAAAAAAACTAAAATAATTCAGGAGGTTGAAAGAACCCGAGAAAAAGTGAGTAACGAAACAATTAAATGAGAATCTATTCCCAATTCGATTATCGCCAAGACGAAAGATTTCCGATTCAAAAAGTGAAGCATTTTTTTAGATGGTCAAATAATGAATCGGAACTCTATTGTATATTATTTATAATAACTAAAACCTTTTATTTTCATATTTATTTGTTTTTCCCAATTAATAATATATCAGAGTATATTTTAAATACTATCAAGAATATAATAACTATTTTATTATGGTTACGTGGTGCAAAGTATCCACTGCTGACTGGGGAAAGTTGCGCCAGGGCAATGTTGTCTATGGTTGCGCCGGCCTGAGCTCTTTTCTCGGCGGCACTCAGCATGGCGGTCGGCAAGAACAAGGGCCTGTCGAAAGGCGGCAAGAAGGGTGTCAAGAAGAAGATGTGAGTAGCCGCCCCTTCTGGACTGTCCATCTGTCTCGTACGCACGCGGATGGCTGTGATGCAGACGGCTGCGGCCCCGTTGCGTGACGTTGACCGCAGCCTTTCGCGGCCATTGCTGTCAGCTCGTGGCTACGGGGTCCCGAGCTTTCTCGCCCATTCGATAATTCAATATGAACTGATTTACACTGCACATCGCGCTTAGGACACGAAAACATGTGATTTTATAACCTAACTCTTCGCCCTAAAACTAATTTGTGTTTATTAACGTTCTATAGTTAGGTTAGAATCATGTGCATTTTATTTACTCTTATATTATTATTATTATTAAAATGTGGATTGTTTTATATTTTTTCCATAATACTGAACTGGTTTCTAGTCTCGCTTTCAAATAATTACAATATGCCACGAAATCGCACAATTGCAAAATATCGATCTAGCAAAACGTGTTTTGAATCAAAGCACATGTTTGTTTTTACTTATAATGCTATAAATTGAGTTGAAAATAATTTGTATTTTCGTTTCAGTGTCGACCCGTTCACCAGAAAGGATTGGTACGATGTCAAGGCGCCATCCATGTTTTCAAGGAGGGAGATTGGCAAGACTCTTGTCAACAGAACTCAGGTACTTATCTTTCCACATTTATTCGATGTAATTAAATACCGAAATTTAATGATGATCCACGCAGCTCGCTTTGATACAAACATGAAGAGAATTACAGTTCCCTTTTGATATTTCTTGTCTGATGATTATTCCGTCTGAGATATTTTTAAATATTTATTCGGCCGAGTATTAACGCATATTAAAATTTTACAGGGAACCCGCATCGCTTCCGAAGGGTTGAAAAATCGTGTGTTCGAAGTTTCCCTAGCCGATCTTCAAACTGACCCAGAGGCGGAAAGGTTCGCACATTTTATTTGTTACGTTTTCATACTGAGATTTGTAAATACGATACTGAATGATGATCCACACAGCTCGCTTTGATACAAACATGAAGAGAATTACAGTTCCCTTTTGATATTTCTTGTCTGATCATGTCGTATTTTATCATCGAACGTATTCATTTTGTCATCTTTTGTGATTAATGATGTTGTGAATTTTCAGATCTTTCCGTAAATTCCGTTTGATCGCTGAAGATGTCCAAGGCCGTGAAGTTCTCACTAATTTCCACGGAATGGACTTGACCACTGACAAATTGAGGTCTATGGTTAAAAAATGGCAGACTTTGATCGAAGCCTGCACAGATGTCAAAACTACCGACGGATATTTATTGAGAGTATTCTGCATTGGTTTCACAATGAGGGATCAAGTTAGCCAACAGCGAAAAACATGCTACGCTCAACATAAACAAGTAAGCATATTTAAATATAGATTTTCAAATATGATATATCTATTACTAACGTATTTTGTTCCTTAGGTACGTAGAATACGCAAGAAGATGTGCGAAATTATCGCCAAGGATGTAACAGAAGCCGATCTTAAATCTTTCGTTAGCAAATTGTTACCCGATTCCATTGCCAAGGATATTGAAAAGGCGTGTCAAGGAATTTATCCTCTTCATGATGTTTACATCAGAAAGGTAAATCTCGTTTGATCAATACACATCGTTTATGTCATTTTTCCATATATTAATTTGTATGTTGAATTTTTGCAGGTGAAAGTACTGAAGAAGCCCCGTTTTGATCCAGCTAAATTGAAAGAATTATACGAAGAGGGCGGAAGCGTTCCTGTTGCTGCAACCGGAGAGGCCGGTTTAAGAACAGACAGACCCGAAGGTTATGAGCCCCCCGTACAAGAGTCTGTCTAATTTTGACAGTTATATAAATTAAATAAAACTTTTTTGTAAAACACACTTCATTATTTTCATTTAAAAAAACCTTCATTATACCGCTTCCAAATCACAAAATAATGCAGTGGTTTTCAACCATTTTGATCATTCAACAATACCTAATTTAAGCACCAAGTTCTGGACGCATATTTGATGATGGAAGAGACTACAGATTGGACACTCCAAGTTCCTGACTTGATGCCTGAATTCTGAGTTTTCAATATGATTTTAATGGGTTAGTCGGAATAAAATAGCCCTAAATATATGCTAAAGGGGGTAGATCTCAGGCTTTGAAACCAGTTGATAAATTAAATTAACCTTAGGGTTTCAAATATGAAAAGAAAGTTGGGTTCGGCCTGGTATTCTCAATTTTTATTTATGGCGTAGAAACCTGGACCATAAAGGAGAACATGTGAAAGAAACTTGACGCATACTAAGAATACCATGGACCGTTAAACACAAACGAGTCTGTCCTAAAAAAAATAGGGAATGAAAAGGACGACCAATTTTCATCGACATGTCTGAAAAGGATTCTGCAATACTTCAGGCATCTCGCTAGCAGAAATGAAAGCCTGGAGAAGCTCATCGTGCTTGGAAACGTACAAGAACATAGAGGAGGGGGCAGGGTAATCACCTGTCCCGCTGGAGCGACTAAGTAAAGACCACCATTGGCTCCACTGTAATAGCTGCGATGCGAGGTTCGGAATAAGAATGATCACGATCCTCGGACCTGAGCATGCCGACTAAAGATTTCAAATGTTAATTTTCTTACTGCACACATAAAAAAAAATTCTCTGGTTCTTAAATTCTATCAGAACTACGAACTCAAGAATCCAGATATTAACGTGTATGTGCCACCTGCATTATGATGTCAGAGAGAGTACTGACGTTGCATGTTCAACAGCGCTCTGCGTCACATGCTTTTTAGTGTTCTTCTTTTAATTCCAAATAAAATAAAATTATAACGTTTTTTAAATTGAACTTGTTTCATGATCCCATGTAGAATATTTCATAAATCAGTTGGATAATGACCACCAAGTCTGTTGTGGGTCAGCAACATCTGGACTTGAAATGTGAGTCTATTTTAATACAAAATAGACCCTAGAATCGCCGAGTTCGTCTGTCGCGTCATATTAATTAGTAAAATATCCAAAATATCGACCAAATTATGAAGCATATCATGAATATCTACTTTTATTCTTAGAATAATCCATTTTCTATTATTTTTTTTAGTAATGGCCCCTATAAAAAGAGAACCTTAGAGAAAGCGTATCATAAAATGCATAGAAATCACGTCTAAGGACTGCAAATTTGAATTAACCGCAGTTTTTCACGGGAATTAAAAAGATTTCTGCATATATTTAGTTTCAATTTAATTAATGATCAGTATTTTTGGATAAATCTT
>JAGXCT010034388.1:0-22747 GCA_022495035.1 Philopotamus ludificatus
CAGACGACCTTCAGATCTGATAAGCTTAAAAATAGTGATTCTGTTAACCTTGAATCCTAAGATTTTTTTATAGATTTATTTATAGCGAATGGTTTAGATTTTGAATGAGGAACATTTGTTTATATTTAGTCACGTGTTGTTCTTTTTCCTATTTATTTAAATGACCCTGTTTATTGCTGTTTTATTTAGGACTCTTTTATCTAAGAAGTGCTAAATGACGCCTTAATGTACAAGAAGGATTCATTAGGTTTTTATTCTAAAAAAATAAAAGATTATTTGCTTGATTGGAGAAAGGAGCAGTATAGAACGGACTCTCGAACTTGTTATAGAAAACCTCAGTAGAGCATTGGGAGCGTTATAAGAGGATTTACTGTATGGTTTAAATGATTTATATGTAAAATATCCCAATTTTTACTTTTTTAGACAAATACAAAAAAAAATTGGACATATATTAAAAGAGTTATTCAAGAAAAATAATAAACAACCTAAAGAATTCGCCATCGGCACGGCTAGGTTAAAAATAAAATGCTTGATTTTCTCAATTTTTTTTTTATCGAATAATGTTAATTTTGTCCACCTAAAAGTATTCCGAATTTAATAGTTCATATACTTGTGCCATTGTCTACTCCAGCTTTACCTCTGGAATGCAATTTTTTTCTCCTCACTATTGACAAAAGTCGTCCTTTCATGTTTTTTTTTAATCTTTGGGATCATTATAATATATTTTTTTAATTAATTCAGTGTTAATTGTATTCCATACATCATAGTTGTAATAAAATGCCAGTAATCATTTAAGATGAAATAATTAATTATTTATTTGGCTAAAAAAATTATAGATATGTAAACGGTGAAGCTAAGGATTGTATATTGCATCCGCATTGACAAAATGGATGAATAGTGAATGGTATTGTAGGTTAAAACCGGTAAATAGTGTTGAGAGTCGCTTGCTCGGAAAGCCGGCTCATATTTTCCGCTAGCTCGTGCAATATAGGTGGCGCATGAAAAAAAATAGCTACGTTTTCAGCGTTACACGTTTGTCGAGCAGGGGAATATCTGCGCTTTGTTTGGCCCCGGGAATCCTCCGGGGAAGAATGCCTATCTCTCTGCAAATCCCTCTCGCGAGGGAAAATTATCCGGATTCATCACCTGCACTGTACCTAAATCATCCACTGTGAACGTTTTTCTTTGTTAGGCGCCGATTACAGCTGCAATATATATCGCCACCCCCAAAACATTTTGTGCGCAGTGATCCTGCCGATGGTGAGGGGCCTTCCAGCCATCTATGAAATATATAGTGATTCACGTCCGCTGGACAGGCGGACAGAATGCGGAGTAGGTTTCCCTAATATCTCTCATTTTTCATGTATAATTGGAATAAATAATATATATGTCGATTTTCTTTTAATACTTTATTATCTTGAAAAGATGCATTGTTCCGATAAAATGTATTTAGAACGTCTCAAACTGACATTCTTATATGGATTCAGCGATTCTATATATAGCTGCAGTAAAATAAGAGCCTATCTCTGTCTTGAATTGGTCAACGTTCTCATTTTCTTTTCGATTACGACCGGCATTTTCAGACTGTTCTTTTCTCTTGTGTTCAAAATAAGAAATATTACTAGGCATTTAGTGGCTAGCTTATATATATTTTTCGAGTTAAGCTCTTCCACAATGCACACATGATTATCCTTGCATTTATCTCTAAACGAAATCGATTATTCAGAGTTTGAATTATTTTTTCGTATGATTTTATATGCATTTAAATAGAATATTATTTAAATTGTCGGCCATTACGCTAAACAATGCATTCGCCATCTTGCATCCTTTGTAATTGTCGGTTTTTGCCTTTTTTTCTTCATAAAATAATTCATATTTTTTTAATTACGACGCTTTTCCTCTTTCTTGTGTTTCAATTGTTCTCTAATATTTTAAGATGTTATATTATTATTATTATCATGGTATTGCACGATAAATTATTATTTATAGAAATAGATCGATATCGTTATTTTTTATATAAGCGAGGAACATCTTAGCATCTTAGCAACTAAATTATTAAATATCATTTTTTTAAAAAATCTTTTTGTATTATATATATATAAAAATATTAATACGATCCTTCTTAGAATATAAATACGTAAGCTTCATGCTTTTTACGCGATTTTTAAGTGACTATGATTTTGTGCATTTTTTGTGATATATTTTAATCTCATTCACAAGTAAAATGAAATAATTCGTACACATCTTTCAAAGAAAATTCATCTCCAAACTTCATGAAAGAAATTAGAAGGGTGATCTGACAACTGAATCAATTTAGGTAGTGGAAATCATTCCACTTCTCAAATGAAAAAAATAACAGAGAGTTTACATCCGAAAATGTTGAAGGGTAATAAAGGGGAAGAAAATATTGTAAAACAGTTCATAATTTTATCGTACTTGATGCGAGCGAGAGAAAACATCCCGACCGTGCAGCACAAAAGTAAATATTGTTGATTTTTTTGGAATTGCAGACAATACAGGTTAATGATTATTTATAATATTCATTCTTTAGACTTTTTTTGACGAATACAAAAAGTTTGTGACATGTAGGATTTATATCAAAAGTGTTATTCGAGAAAAAATTAAAAACTTGGAATTACTATTAGACCCCGTCTTCACGGATAGGTTAATAGAAACTGTAGAATGTAGAAAATTAGATGTTCAGGAAATACACCCCAGCTTTCTGGTGAGAATAAAAGTGTGGTTATGTTTACTAAAACTGTTGATTTTAAACCCTTGTGTGATTTGCCCGAATACAACTAGGGTAGGTATTTTGGTGACATAGTGATTTGCCCGAACTGGATTCGGGCACATCGTTACGAAACTTTTTATAGTGATTTGCCGGAATCCAGGTCGGGTCATTCTCCCGCCAGTCTAGAGAAAGCATCGCGCGCGTTGAGTGACACGTGTTGTAATTTGATCTTTCGAGAACAATCACCAACTTTTTTCCAAGAGGTTGACCACAGAAGTGGTTAAATTATGGCAAATGATCTAGATTTTGAAAGAGGTACAAAAGCAAGACGAGTTGTTTTGTAATATTTTTTAAGAACCTTACCAGACGACCTTCAGATCTGATAAGCTTGAAAATAGTGATTCTGTTAACCCTAAGGTTTATTTATAGCGAATGGTCTAGATTTTGAATGAGGAAAATTTGTTTATATTTAGTCGTGTTGCTCCTTTTCCTATTTATTTAAATGACCCCGTTTACCGCTGTTTTATTTAATGCTCTTTTATCTAGTAAGGTTTTTTCTTAAAAAAAATAAAAAAATATTTTCCAGATTTTCAATAAGAAATTTCGGAAAATTTAAAGGATTAATTTACTGTATTATTTTAATGATTTATATATAAAATGCCTCAATTTTCACATGAACGACTAGATAATATATTAAAACGTATAAAAATACTATTAATATGCATCTTGAACAACAAACAACCGCATCACTGAGCTTTTATGCAAATGTCATTTGCAACTGCGATTGTTTCGCTTTTTTCCGTCTGGCAACCCCGAACAAAATACGAATAAATTCAAGACGTGGTGGTGTAGAGGGAGGCGATGCAGGCGACTGTAAAGAAATCGCTGGCGATCGTCCGCTCGAGGAAAGCAGCAGGGGACTTTCGGAGGAGCTGTTTACCTGGGCGCTCATTTTGCAACGGGCGCAATATTTTGCGGGCGTCAGGGGTACCAACTGTTCGAGGTGCGGAGCAAACTTTCTGAATAAATAGTAGTTGAATATTTGAAGCGGCTCTCATTGTGAGCGACATGTTTATTTAACGAGTTCAACGTAAATTCTTAGCAAACAGACAGACGTCCGCTGACGACGCTGAGAAAAATACGTAACAACAAATAAAAAAATGGTGCGAATCAAAAGACGTTTATTTTGTTTAAACGGTTACAATTTTGAATTGTGGAACATGGATCCGTTTCTCGGAAGTGTATTGCAGTACTTAATTACGTTGCGGAAATACGTCAGACAACCGTGAATGGTTCAGACAGCGAATATGACGAGAAATTTCGCTCTGGCTGGATAAGAATGCTTCGTCTATAAAATGAATCCAGCGAATCACATCCACGTCTTTCACATCAAGTGTGCGATATTAATTCTAATGCGGCACGTACTCTTACAGAGTTCCTCAATTTAATGATGTTTACATCTTATATACTTCCATTAAATTAATTATCATTAAATGCGAGATGTATATCATTAAGTGCTCAATTTTTGTTATATTTATTTTTAAATTACCAGAGTGTTCTGACAGCGCAATAGAGGCATCTTCAATTGAGCTTTTCATGTCTCTCGGGAAATTTTGCACGGCTAAATAAAACCGTTATATTTTCATTCAGTCGTTGATTATTCAACAATGGCGTATACAATAAACATAAACAAACACAGATCTATTCGTAAACAATAATAATAAATATTTTTATCATCGAAAAGAATATGTTTTTTCTTTCACATAAAAAGAAAAAAGAAACTTAATTCTGTTTGAATAAATTGACGCTTTGAGTTCGTAACTTTTGGATAACGACAATACATTTCATAAAGAATTCATCCCCTAATCAGAAATTCTTTGTGCTAAGTTGTCGGTGACAAAATGAAGTTTTCATAATGTGCCGTATTTCATTATAATATATTTTTCATAGAAATATCTTAAATATTTTATTGTCGCTGATATATGATTTACACCTGCAGCATTACATACAAAGGCTTGTTCATTTAAGAACAGGATGAAGAGTCTCCGTGCAAGTTTTGAGTGCTTAATTTGTGAACTCTTGAAAATGTTGAAAATTGTGAACAAAGTTTTTAATTAAAATTAAGATGAATTTTATTTAAACGCAAAAAAAATGTCATAATGTCATATGTTATTAATTATTTTAATCAAAATTGAAAGCGCGTTAATTCGCTAACGTCTATATTTAATGAATCAATAATACATTTAAATTTTAATAAATACATTTTAGTATTATATGAACTCTGAAACTTTATATTTAAGTGTAACATAGCTCAAGTCGGATTACAAGCAGGGCAACTTGAGCAATCTCGTTGTAATTTCCTTTATCTCGCTACAGGTGTTACAAAACGACTGCAACTCTTTTTCATTTTCGTCGTCCTGGAAGCAATTTCCTATTGTAAATGAGTCATAGAGATATGACCGTGTCCACTCCTATCCGACGCCGAACTGCCTAACAACTAAACTAACTAACTTTGTGCAGAACTAACTGCTCGCGGATAATAATAATAAACTTTCCATCAAGTCATATAACATTGTACATATAAATAATGTGTGAACTCACACATCTGGATAAGTCCACATAAATATACAATTGAGTATTTTTAAATGGATAAAATTTAGCAATAAATAGTATATTTATTATTGATATTTAGAAGTATATCGGACGAAGAGCTTTCATTAAAAATATTTAACAATATGGTCATTTTCAAGCTATTTCGGATAAATTTCTTTGAATTTAATTTCGCCATAATTGTATTATCATAAAAAAATTAAATGCAGACACACTTGATGCGATCGATGTCAAAAAACTAAAATCTTTCTCTTTGGTTAAATTTATTATGTTAATACTGCGTTCACCGGTGTCAACCCAAAACCAGTATTAAGTTATAATTTTAAATAATATAAATCAACTCTAAGATTGCTTCCACCTTAATTAGGTATAAATTTGAACAACGACTAAGCCAAGAAAAGACGTATTCAAAAACTAATATATGTAGCACAATCGAATAATAACTAAGACTTTATGGATAGAGCACATAATAAAAAACGCAGAATTTTTCAAAAAATATCACAATAGCAGGCCCTAGTCAAAGAGCTATTTTATCTCACTACATTAAAAAGAAGTAAACATATGTTTGTAGCTATACATTCTTTAAAAATATCTCATAGTGTTCGGATCATTAACTAAAGGCATCCAAAACATTATAGAGAGTCTGTGAGCTTTATGTAAAGTATTATGTATTTTTTTAAATCTTCCTTAAGGCAACAATAATCGACAAAACAGGGCCACAAGAAACATTTTCTTATATTTTTCAGTCAATTTTCAGCGGATTCGACAAAGAGATATTAATTCAAATCAAATTTTACAAGAGTATTTTATATGGAAATATCTTTTGAAAGCAGACATTATTTACACAATCAAAATACTGCTGTATTTTTAAAGACTTTTTCATTTGTATTTAAGCTTTACATATTGTCTTAATTTATGTAACATTTGCATCGTTTATTCTTTGACTGTGAGGTATGAAGCAAACCCAGAAGCAATGTCGTTTCTTTTCAATAATCATTTTCAATGGTAAGTTGAGCTTTTTCTGTCGAACTTTCACAGCATTTAATGTATCATCTTGTCTAAACAATAAATTGCGTTCCTTAATGTTTAATTCGAAACCCCAAACAAAAATGGCAAATTTATTACTAATCAAAAATGTTATTTAAAACATAATGCTGCATCATTTTTTGAAATAAATGACTAAAACTACAGCCACTTGTCTAGCCGTGCCGATATTGGGTACCTCAAGTTTTTGATTTTTCTCGAATAATTCTTTTAATATAAATCCTATATGTCACAATTATTTTTATATATCTAAAAGAGTCTAAAGAATAAATATTATAAATAATAATTGTCTTTTATTGTCTGCAATTTCGAAAAAAATAACAACTATATTCGCTGCTGTTGCCATGCGCGATGTTTTTTTCGCTCGCAGCCGGTACAATGTGCCAAGTGCGAGTGAAACGTTCAATTGACACGTGCCGTGAGAGCACAGTCAATCTTGTCATTTACGCGTCATATTGATTAGTTAAAAAATCCAAAATATCGACCAAATTATAAAGCATATCATGAATAACTATTTTTATACTTAGAATAATCCATTTTTTTAAAAGTCAAATAACTGACTTGAATGAAAATGTTTGTCAAGAGTTTTGGAAATTGTATTCGAAATCGGCATTTTTATAGCATCTGGTAAATGGTGATGAAAAATGGATTCTCTACTTGAACAAGGGATACAAAAAAAATATACTCATATCAATATCACCAAAATTAATCACAAGATTCGGCTTAAAAAAAGTGTAATTGTGTTCGATGGAATTACAAGGAGATTAATTTTGAAATAAACTAGTCCAAGGAATAAGGGTACAGCTTTATTGCGTTCATCTTGATTTTACTAAGTGCTTTGCATCGAAACGCATCTTTCGTTTAATAAATAATTTAAAAAAAAACAAATAATATAAATTTCAATCCAACTGAAATAATATTAAAAATTAATCAGTTATTAGTATGAGAGACTCATTCCTCCTTGCATCTTTAGGATCTTTATATTGGTGCATGGCAGAATCTGTATGCCATCTATCCATCGTAGTCTAATAAATAAAAACATGAGACTTTTCTGAAAAAGGGATCAAAAGTTCACAAGAAAAATTAAAGTTATATATATAAATGCTGTTATATTTTTAACTAATCTATTTTTGCTCAGTGTTCCAATATTGGAACATTTTGTTTTTTATCACCACTCTAACACCCATTGACGGATATAAATTGAGCTTGCATTAGTCGATAGCTGACAAACGTATAGTAATATTTCAAGTTTGAACTTGTGAGAATGAGCAGTGATTTTTTAAAAGTATAATTTGCAAACAACAATAATATTTTTTTTCAGTAATCGAATTTAAATCAGTACAATTGTGATTATGTATATAGACTCGTATGTACGTATGTGTACATAATTCATGTACCATGTTTATTCTGAGTCCGTACTCCAGCCAGAATTCGAGAGCCGAAAGCAATAAAAATATCATACGTCACGTGTATTTCACGTGAAACTCATTTTCCGGGGCACACAGCAAGTGCTTGCTTTTCATACGTGTTGTAGTCAGATTGCGAACGGGATGTGTAACAAACATTACTAGATTTTTACTGCGAACACGTATCGACGTCTATAGGAAAAAAGTTAAATTGGCACGTGGCGACAACTTGCCAACAATATTTTTGTTACTTTTTGACACTTCGGATTCGCATTTACAATGTTTTTGGATTAGTTTAAGATAACCGTTTTCTTTTGATATATTTTTTTCAAATTTATCTCCGTATGTGAGGCCGGATTCACGATAGAGACGTTCAAATCTCGACGTATATTCAAATAAATCGGATTTCCTCACAGAATCGCGATCTTTTATGCAACGCGCCAGGATTGATTGCATATTGTGTGCTCGTCCTGTTTGAATGTGTCACACACACGATTATTAATCATAACTATTATGTGGAACTGTTTGGAATGTTGGAATAGCTGCTTACATGCTATTAATCTAATATAATGAGCAACTACATTGCATATTACACTGCAAGTTTTGTTTTCAATTTTTCGTAAAATAATATACAATATTTTGATTATAACTCATGTCAAGAATAGACACTGCCACGTCCATCTAATAAATAGATGCTTTCAGTGTACACTGTACATAACAGGATCATCCATGCTGCGAGTCTCCAAAATGAGGCCAACATTTTCGTCGAAGGCAATAAATCAATATAATCCTAAGGGCATTGTGTCTCCAAAATTCATTAGCAGATAAATAAACGGTCGTTATTACGTAGCGAAAACAAGGTATGTATTATTCAAACATCTTTAAGGGTGATTAGAGTTGCCTTAATTAGACCGCCCTGCATTCAAAGGCTTTGATCTTAGCTCCGGGAAGCGGCTTCTAATTATTACCGACCAATCTGCACCGCGATCAACATCTTCATAACTTTTTAATTTGCACACTTCTGCATGAGATCAAAGGTTGTTCACGTTTCGGGGGATATGTTTGTAAAATGATACCATATGATATAATTAAGTCGCGTTCGTTTCATTAAAAATAAAATATTTACGTAGAAAATTTATAATTAAAAATGTAAATAATCAATATGAAACACAGTCGATTTTTATTAGGTAGATTTGCTCCATGGGATGAAAAATAAGGAATAATTTAGGGACTTCGCGGTTAGATAAGGGGGAGCCTCCTTTCTGGTTTTGATGAGAAAATTTTAAATATGATGTGGGGGCAAATTCTACGCCTATCAACAAGAGAAATGACAGAAAGGCTTAACACATCACAAGCAATTATTTACTGTCGTTTGAAGAAATTAAGAAAAGTCAGCAAGTTAGGTGTATATGTACCTCACAATCATACTGAATGGAATAAAGCAGATCGTATGTCAATTGGCTCAACTTTGCTCTCATTCAAATGATAAAAAAAATGATTACCTATGACAAAATCGTCACCAAAATCGTACAATGGGCTAATAGAATTTACCACTCTCACCAGTGTATGATGATCATGGAATAAATAATTCATTGCGAGTTAAATTGCTGAAGATACACACGTATAGCAGCTGCAAAGATGTCAAGAAGATAAAGTAAACTAAATATATCCTTTATTTACCGATTACATACAACGAGGGTGAATAATAAGAAATCTTAAGCCTGTGTGATGTTTCATTACTTTGATAAACTGTCACATTTTCTGTTTCTTACATGTCTTTTATAATGTAAAAACCTTTAGCTTTGAAGAGAAAGTCAATCAGGTTATTGAAAATTTCTTCCAGTCCCCACCCATCAATTTTTATGAGGAATGATACTGACATACGAGAGAAAGTTACATATAATACTAATGAATATATTAATAGACAAATAATTATTGTTTTTTTATATAAAAGGAAGATAAATGTTTGATATAATAAGTTATTTATGACTCAAAGTTCAGTACAATGAACTTGATAGAAATATAATATTAGATCAGGCTTGAATAAATATTAAAAAAATCGAAAACTGAATTTGTTGTAGAAAAACCCACAACAATTTATTATGATTCGCGGGATTTGGGAGATTTAAGGGGTAAATATTAGTCTAACACTAACATAATAATAATCTTAAAAAAATAGTATCATGGCATAGCTAAGATAGGATTAACCCGTGTTTGTCCAGTGTTCCAATATTGGAACATTTCGTTTTTTATCATCATTCGAATATCCATTGATGAATATAAATTAGGATTGCTTCAATCGATAGCTGACAAACTAGAGAAACGTTTGATGAAGTAATTCATTAAGTTTGAATTTGTGGTATTGCGCAGTGGTTTTTTAAAAACATAATATACATTCAAGTTGAATTATCATTTAATAAGTAATTTTAGTCAACTTTCCAATATTTTTTTTTATATAATGATAATATTAATTGTGGTTTACTCAAACTTAGAGAACAAAATATCGGGCTAAAATGAGTCTTCAAAATCTTTAATAAAACTTAAATAATTCTATAACGTTCTCGACTAATGATGGGGTTCCGTTCAGTCACCTTAGACGTGTGTCGAAATATTCGCAAGTCGAATTTCATACAATAAAATAATAAGAAATAATACGGTAATTGTTTTTATTTCCAATTTTGAACTTTTTTATATAAGCAAATAATACCCAATATTTTTCATCATCCCTCCAACTTGTATTTATTGGTGACGCCTACAATTTTTCAGAGATTGGAGTGATGAGTATTTTTTTATAAACATATTAAGAGTAGTTTGTATTGTTTTTTGTTTATTTTCTTAATAAACTTCACATAGATAGTGGTGCACTTTTGAGGATCAGTGTCCATATTTTTTTTAATCCATTACCGATCTGGATATTAGCCATGTCATAAGCATATTTATTTCTGTACTTTAATTTTATCCAGTTTTAATTTCTGTACTTTTTCCAATAACTCTTTCATAATCAAGTATTAGTTTGAGAGTCCCTTAACATTATTTTACAAAAATTGAATTAAATCTTCATTGTCAAACTGCAGATTAAATTGTTTAGTCATCTACCGCCTCATCTCTTATAAAACTCATGTTATTAATATAAAGAATTATTGGTTTTTTCAATATTTTGACATAAGCAAGAAATATTTGACAAAAACTAGAAAAATACGGCTTTAAGTCGAAGCTGTTGAAAGTCAAGAATTGACATATAGGTTGGATGATTATATGTAAAATTTATTAAAATAATTGCAAACAAATGATTTTTACCATTTAGTAATTTTTCTGCATTCTCATACACTTTTGATACTTATGTATGTGATTTTTTTAATTTTAGAACTTATCCATAAATTAACATATTTTTTGAGAGATTCTATTTTGTCGATTTATTGCTGAAACTAATCGTATGCATAAAAGGTCACTGGCTGTAGTAAATATAATCATCAATCATTGCGCCTCGATTTACGACGCAATTAATTTAATTTGATTTGAGATCAGACATCGTCAAACACGTGAAAAAAGTTCATCTTTCAAACGCACTTTGATTGACAGGTAGCGATCCCAGTATCCATCATGCAGATATTTTTTTCGCATATAATTTTTCACGTTGAAATTAATATCCAACATAAATTTCCGATTTAACTTCATCTTAAAATATTATTAAAATAATAATTAAAATTTCAGTCACGAAAATAATGAAAAATATTTTTAAAAGCTTTTGAAACACTTTAATTTCCGGGTCACAATTTATTTGCGGCATTTACTGCACGGAATATTTATTTTTCGTTTTAAAATGCATTCAGCCATAGGCGATGCATTATATTAAATTATAATAGATGGATTGTGAGGCACGGCTTACCTCCGCAGACACTAAAAGCAGCCAAGCCCGGCCGGGCCCTAATTATGGCTCCTGGCTCGGGCTATGACAGATCTTTATAAAAATGTTATTAACATTTATTTTCATTAGCGCCAAGTCGGATACGATTATGTGCAAACTGCGACTAAACTAGGAGGTATAATGAGAGGTTGAGCCCTCGCACGTCTAGCGAAGAACACACATACATGCATGACGCGGCTTAAATATGTTAACAGTTTCTCCAACAAGAGCACCCGGGGACCGAAATGGACAACTAACAAATTATAGTGCCTAACTCCGTATTACGCAACTGCCATGTGTATTACAAACTAGTTTATATCGCTAATTATGAGAAGTATTAATGCAAATGTTGTGCCCAACGCGGCATAAGTTGACACTAAACAGTTTGGGGATATTTAAATCTGTTTCGGACATCTGCATAGTCCGTGAAAACAAATGCAAGTTCGTTAACTTCAAAAATAGTAAACCATTATCTCAAATACGTCAAGAGAATTAATAATTGATGATATGATTATAAAACTAACATAGAGTTTAAGATAACATTGTCATTATTAAATGTTTGATGAAACGACTCGGAAAGGAACTTTGCTTTGAATTTAATTTTCACCAAAGCTCAGAGGCAATGAATGAAAATCAAAGGATGTGTTGTTATGTGAAATAAATATTCTAAATTAACGCGGAAACGTGGAAAGGACACGTGAATTCATCTCGAGTATTTCTGATGATTAGGTTTCCCAATATTAACAAATTACATATTTAAATGTTTAGCTATCATTTTATTTGTCAAATTATTCTGCATAATTTTGTATATTAAATTACCAGCGTTGTATTAATTAAAAAACTATATTTTCTATAAATAATACTCAAAAAAATAGAATATTTCATTATATTAATATATAAAAAAAGATGTTTATTATTCTAAAACTAAAAAAGTTAAAATTTCTTTATCAAAAACTTTGTTTGAAATGAACAATATATAAACCTAATTGCTATATATATTTATATATTAATAAACATAGATAGAATAGGCTTTATTGTAGGACATATAATAATAATATGCAATTAAAAATCGTAAAGATACACACAATTGAATTTGATGCTCCTGAAATATGTCGCTCGCTTTTTTTTTGTCTTATATTAGATATTTCTGTCTTTATTTACTAATCAATATGATAATCTATTTTTTTACTAATCAATATGATGCGTTGGTGACGCGCGAATTTAGCTATGTCCCGCTGTAGATTGAGGACCGAGACTCGAGTACTCGCAGCACGTGTCACTAGTACGGTTTTATTCTCACTTGCTTACCGGATGCTTGCAAGAAAACACATCGCGCCCGTGCCAACAGAATATTGTTTTATTTACATATAAACAAAATTGTAACGTGTAGTTATATATTAAAAGAGTTATTCGAGAAAAATAAAAAAACTTACGGTCCTAAATAGGCAAGGCTAGATTAAATAATACTATAAATCCATAAGTAATTAAGCATAACTAAATTATTACACAATTAAGATGTTTATTCAAGCGACATATTTTTTACTTTTTGACTGAAATTATTATTTTTTTCATTAAATGCACAAATATTTTTCAGATTTTATGTAATTCATATGGAGAGTTTTTTGAGAAAAATGTTGTCATGGATATAAGCTCAGATCCCATTTTAAGTATTCAGAAAAACGAATTATCCTCTACCTATCGTATATAAAAGTGAATGAAACAGAGAACAAAATTCTCAGAAAAATATGTGAGAAAAGCACGACTTTAAATCTTTATTATAACGTATTTTTGTATAGACTCATTGGTATAAATAATCTTTCGCAAAAATATAATGGTTTAAAAAATAATTAAATCTATTTTAGGCTGAAAAGTTAATAAAGCTTCGGGCGACAGTCTTATATGAGACAATATGTAATTGCTGGTAAAACAAGGCATATTAAATGGTTATGATAATTGTCACAGATATTATAAAAAAGTGTTAATATAATTTCGCGTAGTTTGGCGTTAAGCAATTTTTTATCGGAAAAAATGGAAAATTTTAAAATAAATTTAAGCCAAAAATCGCTCTCTCCCTCCCTATTCGCTAAGACGAAGAAAAAAGTTATGAAGTTTTTCCAATATTAAGGAAAGTTAGAACATAACAAAACTGCGTACCAGAATGCTTATGAGCATTGAAAGAGAAGAATTTACGGGAAAAAATGATAATTTTTTTTAAATAATTTTTTTTTTTTTTTTTTTTAAATATTAATATTATCTCGTCTAAATGACGCAAGCATCTAAAGAATGTATCAAGAACTCCCAAAATAACACTTTTTGCGATTGAAAAAGTTAAAAAATCAAGATACCTTATTCCTGTTGATTATTATAGAAAAAAGGCATGGTTGGATAGTACGTCTTTGAAGCTTGGTTAAAAACTAAGTAGGTTCCAGAAGTGACAGGATTTTTTGTAAAGTAAGAAGTTGCTGCATAGAGTAGTATTTTTTTTATTAAATAACGCTCTTTTTCATCTCAATGAAAGTATTTGAAAACGGATAATAGACTTATGCTTGCTAGATTTTTACCACTGAATTACACATCTTTAATTTAATTACTTTAATAAACGACATTACCGTACAGATATTTATAAACGCCTTCGTAACAAAGATGACGTCTTAATTAAATTTAGAAAAAAATTACAACGCCAATAGCGACCATTTGATCGTAGAGAAAAATTTTATTAACTGTAAAATCATTAAAGTGAAGAATGTGGATGCAAGCGAATGAGAAGAAAAAAAAATCTCAATCGTATTAGTCACATCACGGAACTGTCCTCTGTTAGACACTCTATTGGATCACATCGAATAATGAGGATTTAAATATAAGGATATAATAGCTGTAAGGAAAATATTATTAGAAAATCGGTAAAAGATTCTAGCAAGCAAACAAAAACCACAGAATTTCTCAATAAATAATAGATACGTTCTACAAGAATATAATTAACTCATTGCTTACGGGGGTCGTGGATTCCACGTCATATGCATTTTTGTGTATGTACGGGACGCGCATATATCACAATAGCTGACACTACGCGTTTAATCGGCTGTAACTTTTACAACGTTTCGTTTATTTCTAATATCAAATGTTATGGTTAGATACTTGATAGATTTAAGCGCTTCTTACTTCTTAGTTTCAGAATTCTTAGGTTGTTTCACCCTGCTGCACTATTCACCTTACTCATTCCCTCTCTGAGGGAGTCTTTCCCGTGATAGAGTTGCTGTTGCACGGCAGAATGTATATGTGTGCGTGTTTGTAAATAATATGCGTGTGATATGAAAACACCATCGAGGAATGACAATGCTCCAGGCGTCCAGTCAAAATGATCAGGACTTTAAGCATGGCAGAATTAACCACGTCAAGGTCCGTAGAAGCATGCTTTAGAATAACCACGTAGAGGTATATAAAACAATTCTTTATTATCTCTGCCACCAGTAGTTGGTGTAGAGATGCGACTATCGAATAGGTTGACCGGCTCCCTAACCACTTAAGGCAAATGCCGGGATATGTTCCGCTGAGCCGTTCCATCACATTTCCGCTTCCTACAAACTCGCTCCGTCCTTTCCCAGTTCAGTATAAATCCAGGCCGTAGCGGCAACGAGGAATTTCGTTCGGATGGAAGCAATGCCGCACCAGGTGGCTGTTTTAGACTATCGCTAAGGCGTGCAATGTTGGCCTGCCGGTAAAGGGGCCTGCCCCTCCGGAAGGCTAGTGGATCAACCTGCACCTGGATTACGTAGCCAACTAATGTTGTTCTTGGCGTGCTCCGAAATGACGGAGGAAACTCCAACAACGACGAGCATGCAAAGAATGGCAAAGTAAAAGCCATACGCAATCATCATCAGTTGTATCAATACAAGAGATTTTAGACAAATGCGACGAGTGCATTTAAAATCATTTATTCGATATTTTTTATAGCTTTTACAAGAAAGCGTTTGTTTAGAAATTGCCGTTTTGTATTTTTCAAATATATTTATAATCTATAGGATACTAAGTTTTATTTATGATTAATAAATTCTTACTGGTGTCATATCGTAATTGATCTCTTTTATTTATGACGTTCCTCTCCATTCAGAGCTATAAAAACAGCTGTTGTAGATAATAAAAAATATGATCTATCCCTAGTGATCCAACGATCCAACGGATAATGACCTTGAAATTTCACGTACAAGCCTTCTATATAAATATTCAAAATTCAACATTCTTCCATGTTCAAACCATGTTTTATAAAAAAATCAATTCGGTCCGTTTTCAAAAAGTTTGGTGGTTCCTGCTTATAAATATTAATGCTATTTTTTTGCATTAACTATCTAGTAAATGTTGTAGTTCAAGTTATTTAATATTCGGCTCAATATTTTGATTAATAAAAGAGTGGTCCGCGATTCATCCTGTAGGTAATGTGCTAATATAATTGTAATAATCGGTCGAGAAGATGATGCTGCATTGCGCAAATTGCAGAAGTGAATTGAATTAGACGTCTATCCGTTATCTAACCAAATTTCTGTATTATATTTTTCATAAATTTAAATCCAAAGAAAGCAATAGTTTTATTTTGACAGTGAATCTAAAATTTAAATTAACATATTTAATTTAATATCAAGTTTTTTCAGAGAAATATTGAAATAATAACAACGATGAGAGCCAAATTGCTATAGTAATAATAAATAAACGTTTGATAAATAAATATTGTCTCGCGAAATTGGACGAATGTTTATTTAAATAATTTTGATTATTTTATTTGTTCATATTCATATTTATACTTTGTATAACTTTATATTATTTTCTGGTACTTGGAACTCTGGAATAATTAAATATGTTAGGCACATATTTTTTTTCGAATATTACTATAAACTTTGTTTATTTCGATCATTTTTTTTATTGTTATTGAATATAATAATTAAGTATTGATTTAATCTAACATATTCGGAGTTATTGGTTTAATTAAAAAGGGCAAAAATATATTTCCACAAAAATATGATTCCATATAAATTGATAATCTAGCTTTGTGAGCTTTGTATCGAGCCCCATTCTAAAAATTGCGTATTCGGAACGGTTTGAAATACAAGCAAGTCGTATTTCGCTGACATCTGTTTAGGGAAGCATTGTGTGCTGACATTGCTGTATTTCGCGTTATTCCAAAGCACACAAAGTCAACAACGCCAACTTCATTTTACAACAAATTAATTAATACAACTCACATAATAAAATACACACACCCACAGCTCAGTCTATTGTTCGCTAGGACCAGTTGCTCCCGGAAAATTTCAATTATGTGTACCTCGCGAATCTTCACATCTTAATAGCATTGTAAAGTGGAAGTCATTTAAAAGGATTTTTCATCACAAAGGAAAAATAACGCCTTTTTCGCCCAGAGGCGAAAGGGAACCTCGGCCCTAAATAATTACCCAAGTTTCATCGGTGTTCCCCGATTTGCTCAGGTCTCGATTAATCATCAGCCAGTTTCTAAAGGACTTCGGCAGGAGGCCTTTTTCAGGACCTGCGGCGTGTTCATTTTTGGCCCCCATTTAATTATACAATCTTAATTTATTCGCCCATTGAAGGGGTGAATTTGAATGTAGACAGGAAAAATTATATCCTCTATCCCGCTCCCTTTGAAAGTCAAACGTTTTGGAATACTGTCAAATATTGACGGTTCTAAACAAGGGCTGATGAAAACGTTTTAAACCACTGCCAGGAAATCTCGATTCGCTTCTGTCAGATGAAATATTTGAGTGGATATCGACGCCGAAATAACATCGCTATCACAAATTGAAAATATATTTTTGGCGTTTATAAAATGTCAATATTGAAGGGCGATGACTGGTGGTTAAAAGTAACACCGGATTGTAACATGTTTCGAGAAAATATATCGATAAATAAAATATTCATCGGATCATTAGGGTCATTTGGAGCCGATGTAATTGGGTCGATGCATTTTTGATACATTAATAACAACATTCATACATTGATGCCTTTAGTCAAATAATGAGAATACCTTTCTTAATATTTTTTATAAAAAAATACCATAAAACAGAGTGATGGATTATTTTTATAAGAATTTTCTTACAGAACATTTTTCATTCAATAATAATTGAAAACCATTTTTTGAAAATAACACGAAAAACAACCTGTAAGCCAAACAAAGAATAATGAATATTTATATCTACATAAATATTTTTATATATTATAAAAATGTTTATAAATTTAATAGAGTAGTAAAAGACCACTGAGTTTATTGCCGAAATATAAGGTCAAGTGCTAACAGTACGTTTACGTTTATGTTCAAAGATTTAATCGGGGAATAAAGATTCAAGGAATGCACATAAATCAAAGTTATCAAATTTAAATAACGAAATATATAAGTTCTTGCTTAAAAAAGTATTAAAAAATAAACATTATTAATAATCATTGTCTTTTATTTTTTGCAATTGCGAAAAAAAACACGAATATTCGCTTCTGTTGACACGGGCGCGATGTTTTTTCTCGCTTGCATCTGGTACGATGTATCGAGTGGGAGTGAAACCGTGCGATTGACACGTACGCCGAGAGCTCAGCCTTTTCAGTCAGCGGCAATCTTGAATTAAGATGCTTGAGATCTGATAAACTTCTATCGGACGACTCGATTGATTTGAGCCGCCGTGATGGATTGGTTAGCAAAACATTAGAACAGTTGTACACATTAGAAATTAATAGATTTCTACTATAATACAATTCGCTATTTCGTGCATATTCTAATTCATTTTAAATAGTAATTTTTTCTGTAAAGCTATGTTAAGCTCGACCAAAATATCCTTCAAACTCTGGTTAAAAAAATCCCATCATAAATGTTGAGGAACTAGCAGAGAATCTAGGATATGGACATTCAATCATTTATCACATCTGTCTTCCATTGATAAAGTTGGTGTATTAGATCAATGTGTTGCTCACAAATGTCCCATCTCTACTCTAATCACGTGCAGAGTGAATGTAAGCTCTTCTTCACTCTCATGCCTAAGAAATGGATATTTTTATGATCAGATAGTGACTGGTCACAAGAATTAGGTTTCCTATAATAATAATAAAGTATGAAATGCCTTACTGTTACAAATTCAGGCTAAATAAGATCTAGTGATTCTGTTTGGTGGGATACGAAAGGTTAGGTGCACTTTTAACTTTTAAATTCTAACCAACCGATAATAAACAAGGTATATTAAATATTAACATCTTGAGCAGCAAGTCAGAGTTTGAAGAAAAACGACCATCTTGGTTTCAAAAGGAAAGGTGTTCTACCTCAGGGTAATGCTCGGCTACATACATACTGGCAAACCGGTGCTATTTTGGATTTTAAAATCAACTACGAACGAGATTCGTCTCAAAGAGGGCCAAGCTCTTTTGGAACTCATAAGGTCCGTTGTAATATAAGGCTTTGAATGTTGGGGTTTGACAAAACAAGATGAACGACAACTGGATATTCTGGAGAGGAGAATTCTGAGACGAATATTAGGAGAATGTCGCATCCTAAGCAACGAGGAGCTGTACTGAGTATACGAAAAGTCTTCCTGTCCCTGGAGAAAAGGAAGACCAAAGCTGAGGTAGTTGGACTGAGTACAGAGGGATATTGCATTGTTAAAACTTACCGGAAGATAGAGCGACGTAGCGGAAGATCGGATAAAATGGAGAAGGGCGTTAGATGAGGCCAGGGCATAATAATGGATGTTGACCTTTGATAAAGCAAGATGAGTGATAATTGTATATCCTAGAGAGGAGGATTCTGAGTGGATATTTGGAGTTGTGTTCGATGACATGTTCAAGCAACGAGGAGCTGTATTGGCTATACGGGGATATACCGTGTGAGAGCTGTAGTCAGTGTGACGTAGTGAGTGTAGACTCTGGTGGGATCAAGGGTGATGGACAGTCAGTCGCCAAAAACGCGTATGGTTAACAAGCCTTCCTGTCCTCAAAGGAAAGGAGGCCGAGGCTGCGGTGGTTTGACTTGAACAGGGGAACCCCTGCATCTGCATTCACGCTTCCGCATTCGCCCCGTCATACGAAGCCAGCATTAATCACGTGCTACACAAAGACGACCCTAGAGATTCCTCTCCTCTCGTCACTATGGCCAAACTACATCGACTAATAATCAATGGATAAGCTGCCAACGACACTCGCTGAAACCAGGCTGCAGATTACGTCTCAGCAGCATCGAAATAGATCTACGGCCTACGTGATCATCGGAGTTCTTCTCTGCAGATACTCCTGGCATCAGACCACCATGAGTACCGTCACTTCAGGGGTTGCGAGTATTACACAAGTGATTCTTTTATAACCTTACAACGTTGTCTGTAAATATTATCTTCAATAAATGTGTCATGTATTTACATTTCTGTCAAAGACGAGAGTAAGGGCTCGTCATGGTCCGAGTCACGTATTCCTTCTATTGTGTCTACTACGTCTATCAAATCTTTACAATGACATACAGCAAGGATGAGATTACAAAGGCTAAAGCAGTTGATGTTTCATCGCTCCAGATGATTCTAACAGTTTCACCATTCCAGGTTTCAAAATAATTTGGACAGAAAAAATATGAATTCTGTAGATAAGGTCTAAATTTTTTTGTCACGAACAAGTGAATTTTAAAAAAGGGGTCTTACAAGCCCAGTTAAAAGTATAATTTTAGGTTTAAAAATAACTTTGTTTAGCTTATTTTTTTAAAAATAAAATATGTATAAAAAGTCTCGGTATTTTTGGGATGATTTGTGGGATATCATAAACATTATTAATCGTATTACGACTACTAAAAAAATAAGTAGAGCCGAATTTATAATGTAAATTTTCAAGTCTTTCAGAAAATCCCCTCTTTTGTGATTTTTCAGATGTACATGCAAATCGCGAGACCTTAAAAGCTTTTTCAGCAACACATTTCGGCGACTTTTTTCTACATAATAAAAATAAATATCTGTCATATTATATGCACATCATACACACCGACGGTTGTTACCAATGTTAGAGCATAGAGCAGGCTGCCAGGGAGGCCCCACTGCGGGTCGCGGTCCGCGCGCGCCCCCGCGACCACGGCCCGCTCGAACCTGCGCAGCTGGGCGTGGACCAGCCGCGTCCAGTTGCGCTCGTACAGCACGTTCAGTCTCTCTGCAAAATAAAAAAAAACATCAAATTAAAAATTTAAAACTACGCACGCACACATTGACATCCGGAATATACCCCCACCCGGCTCCGAAGATAAATTCGCAAAAAAGGCGAATAATTTATATTGTTTTAAAAGTGAATCTGTACGTTTCAGAACAATAAAGTTGGAAGTACAATTTAGCCTATAAAACCGGGCGCATTTTTAAAATGGTATAAAATAAATGTTTTCGTTCGTAATTTACGTCTGCGGGGGGGCTTAAATATGCAAATGTGGGGGGGATTTTGCATTTTTTCGACCGCAAAAAAGTGGCGAAGTTTAAATAGAAGTATAATAATACACTTGTCATGTAAGCCTGTTCGCGTTGGTTCCCCTCCATTAGACAGGGTACGGATTTATTTTAACCGTAAGGGAAACCGCCGGAAAAGTATCAAACCCGAATTAAATCGAAATAATTAAATATTTCGGTAGATCCGTTGCGGATAATTGTTGTGCGGGCTGAATATAATTATGAAATATTCGCCAATAATTAAAAAGGGGTTTAGTTTAGTATAGTTTGGGATCGTAACGAACAAATAAATGTGTTTCATCAAACCACTCGTTATGCCGTTGGGGACCACTAGAAGTCTGCGAACCGTGCCTCGAGTAACACTGGATTAGATTCACTAGCGTCATTTTACATATAGGCAAGGATCCAAATGCTGGACAACTAATTGGATGTTTTATATTAAACATACATATATAAGGGACACTTGACGAAAATATTAGACTTATATTATTATAAATATGTTTTATAAAAACTTTCTAATAATAATTGTTATCAATTTTAAAATAGCGGATTTTTATGATATTTTTAAATCAGTTCTAGTAATTTTAATTTTGATTTGGATGAAAAATGTACATCGCCACCTATTTTCACTTCATCGATATTCTTAAAAATTTTGTTAGATAAAAAGTGCCACATTGATATGAATGAATATTAATCCGATGGAGCAAGATTAAGTGAATATGATAGATGGAATTTCTTCTATTAATTATTCCAGTCACATTAGAATTAGCTCATTATTATCTGGCAATATTAAAGGATTTTATAATGAAAAATTCCTTTAGAATTTCGACATACAGACAAAAGTACCTTTTTGATCTTCACGTTCAGTTTCAGAGTTGTTAGTGGTACTTGCGCTTAAAAACAACACTGGTTCAAGTACATAACCCACTTCTCATTCCCTGTCACAAGAGGCGAAAGATGTGTTTAATTGTCCTCTAATTATAATATTTTTTGACACCTTCGAATCCGTACAGATTTTCTTTCATCAGCTTTCATAGCTTATCATAATAAAACTATTCCGTTATTGTGTAGCCATATTTAAGAATTTTATTACAAATAATTCCTTTACAATCTCACCGTATAGACAAAAGTACCTTTCTGGCTGTTAGATTTAGTCTCAACGTTACCAATGATAGAAAGCCATTGCTTTTGCGATATTGGTTCAAGTACATAACCCACTTCTCATCCCCCATCGCAAAATGTCAAAGAAATGTTGAATTTTCTTGTAATTTATTTAATTTTAGACACAATTGAACCCTTACAGATTTGCTTTCATCACTTAGATGATGAAATATCCACACATCCTGTATATCAATCTTACCTATTATTTTTAAATGTTCTAGCACTTCAGAGTATCTGACTGTATCTGCTATTTGTAAAATAAATTTTACCCTTTCATTTCGAGTTTTACTTTTTCAGTCAAAATTTCCCCTTAGATATTGTATGAGGAAAATAAATACAGATCAATAAATTAAACACAACTAAGGATTGAAACAGACGATGTTAAAAAACAATTGTAGCAGCAGTGGTCTATTTAATGTACAAGGTTTGTCAGCAACTGCCGATTTTCCTT
>JAGXCT010034388.1:27968-46962 GCA_022495035.1 Philopotamus ludificatus
CACACGCGGTCGAATTGTAAAAAAAAAAAACAATTGTTTTATGTAATAAGTACCCATTATATTTGACAAAAATATAAGGGGTATTCTACAATATAATAATAAAAATATATAATTAATCATATACTATGTTTGTATTTATTTTTTACATGATAAATACAGCTTTCAGCTTAAAAAGAATTTCTTTTAAACCGGCAATTCGTTATAAATATTTTTTTTTCATGCTCACTCCGTAATTTAATTAACATAAGCCTCATAATTATTGTGCAGGTAAAAAAATATAGACTTTTATCGCTGAGAATTTTTTCTTATTACGGCACGAAAACACCTGGGTATGCAAATTGAGTCTTTCACCTGTTACTCGAGTAAACGAGGTTGCCTCCCTGATGAGGTGTTATGACTGTTCGCCTGCAACACAAGATAAAATTTGTATATTGATTATGTACTCTGCCCCATGACACGAATCGTTATTGACATCGGAAGCGCAATTTTGCGAAAATCAATTCGCACCAAGTAAAAGCTCAGATCGCCCATTATCATCCTTTGGTGCTTCGGAATGTCGAAATAATACTCTTAACGGACGCAAAGTACAACACTAAATTAATAATTGACGCTGTGTTGCGTTTAATAATAGATAAGTGGTTCAGTGTGTATAGAATACTCTCGGTTGCCATTATCTGATCAGGTTGTGCCATCTATTAAACACGGAAAATGTTTCGGCCGGGTGAATCCAATAATTCAAGTAATTTTAGGTGAGGCGAAAATGTTAATTTTTCAGAAAATGGGTTTTATGGCCGTTGGTTTAAATAAGTTATTGCTTGATTTGTTAAAATTGACATTATACATCGCAAACACACGATTTACTGGTTATTATCGGATCATACTGCTTTCAAATGTGGTCAAAAAAACACGATAACAATTTTATTTAAGCACCTGGTATAAATATGTAAATATATTATATATGTGTAGCTTATCTTGTATTATTAAATATGAATCATTTTAGTATTAATATCTAGCTAACCTTGCGGTTCTGTATACAAATAGCATAACAATAATTACAATAAGCATTTTAAAATGATTATTCTATAATTATTAAACTAATCAATATGATGCGTAAATGATAACGCTATCGGCAATGTCTCTCCGTAGACTGAGCTCTCACAGCTCGTGTCACTCGCACGTTTCGCTAGTACGTTTCACTCGCACTCAGTAAATCATACCAGATGCGAGCGAGAAAAAAACGATGCGCAATAGCAGCAATTATTGTTGTTTTTATTTTTTCGGAATTGTAGACAATAAGAGACAATAATTATTTAAAATATTTACTCTTTAGACTTTTTTAGACGAATACCAAACGTTTCTGACTAGTAGGATTTTTAAAAACCTTTCCCACTCTATCCACGTTTAGTCTAATCTATTAGTAACTCTCTCTATATTATTTTTTTTCAAATTTATTGAAAAAACGAATAAATAAGACAATATTTTTTTAAATTAAATAAAAAAAACACTTGGTTCAATATGTTTGCTAACAATTTTTTTGGGTCAAAACGTCTAGTTCACGGAGTGGAGAAGGTTAAAAAAGTTATTCGAGAAAAATCACAAACTTAGGTTACTCAATATACCCAAACGACACGGTTAGGTTTTAACTAGTAATGGGTAATCTTTTATGATCAGTTTTTCAAAATTCTTGAAAAACTCTAGCCTAACGTAAGTGCTGTGTCACATTTAAAAATACAATAGATTCCGCTTATTTTGGACACCGCTTTAATAGATAAGATTAAATTAATTAATTCCAACGCGCATACTACCTACCTACATAAATATAATATTTAAATTTATAAACATGCAGAGGTATTGGGCCTCTTCCACTTATGTATCCCCTGACCAATGTCATAATGAATTCCCTGAATACACAGTTTTCGTCGAAGGATCAACCTATCTGAGTACTAACTTAGCTCAGTCGTGGTTAATTTATATTATCGTAATAATATGTATATTACCTACAAGTCATGGGACTGGTCAAGGGTGAGCCTGTCATATGGCCATATTGTGCGGCGCACACAGTCGCCGGAAGATGATTAAAGACAAAATGGAAAATTGCAACTATTAATTCATTAAACTTGTTTAAAGTCGAATAAATTTCGACAAATTACCTAATTCCTCTACATAAAATATTATTTTTATTGTAAAGGGGAGGGAGGTATAAGGGCTCCAATTAATGTTCTGCACACAGATGGCGGACACTATCGGTGTGCCACTGACATTGATAATGATCTATTTTACCAGTTATTAGATGCTTTCACAAGAAAATGTTTTGTAAGTATTTCTCAAGCCAGAAATAATAAAGGTCTTTACTATATATATATCCACGATGATAAGCTGTTCAGTCTATATATATATACCTCAAGATTGAAATTCCTTCTCTCTATTTTATTTCAACATTAAAAAATATAATCCCTTTGATATAATAATATAATAATCTAAAATATCACAACCCTCGACTCATAAAATCCATTTTCAGCTATTTATCTCACAAGATTTTTTTTTCCATTCCGCAGAAAAGTAAGTTTTAGGTAAATCACTTTATCCTTTTTCCCTATATCCATATAAATATGTAAAAATCTACAATAAAAAAATATAACATCCGATCTGATCTCCAATGAAAACAAAACACACATAAATAAAAATACTAGTATTTCGGATTTTCAGTCGATTGCAAATTCGACTGTGTCTTAGCGTCTGTGTGTCAAGATGAGCTGTCATAAAATTAGCCAAATACATATTGTATTTAATACGATTTGCAATGTATTTTTCATTGTGATGAGACTGAAACATTTTCCACTATTTTGTGTTATATTGTACTAGTACACATATTTTTATTTTATAATGAAGAAAATAACGTAATAATTTAACGGTTGTCTAGATAAAAATCATTTTGCTCGTTAATTTTAAAGCCAGCAGCCTAAAATTAAATGTCAAATTAATATGTATATCATTTTCAATCCGAATAAACCCCTATAAGGGGAAAAAAGCGAAATGAATTATGTGCTCGTACACGTGCATATAATATTTATTACCTTTTTTTATTGGAATAAGTGAAAATATACGCCTTTTTTAATTTTGGCAAAAATATAGCGACGCAGTTAGATCATACGTCGAGAATACATTGCGGTCCAGCGAGGGGTCCGACGGGGCATTTCGACCACACTTTTCAAAAATATGAAATAATATCGTCCGCAATGTAGAGGCACGGAGCTGGATTTGTTCAGGTGGAATATTTAATATTGGCTCCGAATAAAGTATCTGGTGTCACGTGGACGAGTAAATTAGGAGACCCTTTGCGGGGCCTGTGCCCCTTCGGAGCGGAGTGTTTTATGCCGCCTGGGGGCCATTGTGCGGCCCCGGCACTTCTTCTTCTTCTTCAGCTATTTAATAACGGCCCGATAGAAAATAGGCTTTGATGTGAATAACGACGGTGACGTGTCGTTGTGCGGGAATGCTATTCAGTTTATGGTTTTCACGTGAATGAAAGCATTTCCCCAGTAGAAACTTTTCTCCTGCTGCCTGTCGACAAGTGAATAAAATGCCGAACATAAATACGCGGGGTAATGTTATCGCAGTTATGTGGTTTATTCAATATGTATGTACGATTTATGTGGAAAAGATATGTGGCCGTTAACATGTGCCAACATATTCATCTTGTGATGTCATGAAACGCATTTCATTCGGATCATAAACATAGAGCGAGAACAATCAGATAAATAAACCCGGCGATTCATGACTGCAATAAAAATCCTACGAATAAATTTTCCGAATATCAATTGAACGAATATCGCAAAACAATACGACAGAGAGATTAAATTATTCGTTCTATTCCAAATGTTTATTTTTTTAAATGAATTATGTAAATGCTATTTGAATTTTGCAAAATGAAAATGAATACTTTTAGGAAAATTATTGGAGGGGGCGGGCATCGTCGGGATTTGTCAGGTTTCATAATTTGTTCTCGTCTAAGCGAAGATTCCATACAAATCCCCTTCAAAATTTTAACTACATTCGCGGATTGGGCCAAAATTTCGCACGGGTCGAAAAACGAAAATGGAGACGGCGGGGGAGACGGGACGTGGAGGTCTGTCATTCCGGCTTCTTCTCGCAAGCGGATAAAGTATCGGGTATTACCCCAATCTTCCCCTGAAACCCGACAGAAAAAGATAACCGACAATAATACGAGATACGGTTATCTCGCCCTTCGTGTCGAAAGATCAGACGGCAAATATCAACATCAAAAATGCGAGGACAAAATTCAAATTTTGTTTCATGAATAATTTAATGATATTAAAACGCAACGTCTTGAAAATAAATTAAGAAAATATTTTAATAACCTTTCAGGAGTATATATATATTGATGAAAAACATTAACAAATCTTGATATAATTATAATGAGTGCTCTCGAAAATCTAATTGAATAACTGCCCTAAATAGAGACATTCATAAAATTATTTTAATAGAAATTTAAATAGCCTGTGATATTAAATTTACCATTAAAAACCTAAGAAAATCAAAATATCATAGCATTAATAATAATCTGATAAATCATAGATCTGTTTTTTTTTTCTTAATTTTCGAAGCATTTTTAGAATACCATTTTCAAGACAACTTTCTCGTCCATTCCGTCTTTATCTATTCAATGTTGGCAACATGTAGTTAATATTTATTTATTCATTTTCATGAATAAGAAAAAGCTTAAGAAGGTGTTAAATCGGTCACATCGGACACTTAAAAAAATCTATATTAACACAGTCCGCAGAGGTAAAAGTAGAGGACATACATTCTGAAAATAAAATTGGTAAAATAAAATAATAATAAAGAGGGGAGACAGACAACAACATTCGTTTCATTCGGTTCCCAGTGCTGAGGAATTTTAAACATTACTAAATCTTATGAAGAAAGCGTGCTTTAGATGGGGTTTATCAAGTAATATTTAAAAAACATTGTGATACATCATCATGGTCAGCTTTTGTTTTCCTATTGCTGAGTGAAAACCTTTCTTAATTATTTACATCTTATGCGGTAATAGGCCTTCCGCTTCCATGTACCTTTAGGAAGTTTGATTATATCATCACTCCATCTTGCCGAGGAGCGATCCATGTTTCTTTGACCCTTTTTGTGGTCTTTAATTCATGAATTAATGGCTTCATCGCCTGTCTTCCCTGAGGACCAAATGGGCAGTTCACAACCACTTCAGTTGAGCATCCTTTTGGCATTTTCAGTCTTGGACGAGTTTTTCCACACTATAATTTCTTCTAGCGAGATGTCCAAAGTATCGAAAAATCTTTTTGAGACTATTGATTTGATACTCTGTATTTTTTTGTTCTCATGGTTTTTTAGTAGGCGACACATTTTTTTCATCATATTAACCTTTATGGTCCAGGTTAATACGCCGTATGTGAATATGGAGAATATCAGACTTCGTAGTTTTTGAAAATTACCTTCTATTTATGGCTCAGAATTTACGTTACTAGTAAGTAGAGATCTGATATATGAAAATTCTTCAACGTGTCTAGATTCGGAAGATTAGCGAATCTGGATAGCTGTTTGCTTACATCGACTATCAGCTTGGTTTTGGAAGTATTGATCTCTAATCTTGTTTTCTTACTTTCACGTTTAACTCTTTTGAACAGTTCGGCCATTTTTATTTTGCTGGTGGCTATTAATGCAGTCTCTTTAATTGTAAATTTGTTTTCTAGCTTTGCACATTTCAATGGGTTTGCGGAATCTTTGGTGTTTCCGTGTAATTGAAAAATAACTGTTGCCGATTTGTATTAGTAATTCTGTATTTCAATGGTAAACTATAGCTAAAGGTAAAGAACTGTTAGACTCGTGGTCTCTAATATATTAGGGTGATCAGTTACAGTAAGTAAAACATATAAATATTCAGATGAAAATTAATTTAAAGAAAAATATCAATATTAGGTTTAAGATAGCGAGAAATGCATTTATCAAACGCGTCAAGAATAGAAAGTACTGCTTTCTGTAGATTATCATGTTCGAAAAAATTAAAAGTGGACGATAATTGGAAAGAAAGAAGCCGTTGTAACTTCGCATCATTCATAATTGGATATGGTTAGAAGCATAGACCGCAAAATTAGAAAAATCAAACCTTTTTAGCAAAACTTTTAAAGGAATACATATGCCTTTAAAATGTGTTAGAATAATCTTAGAGATTTGTCTAGCAACATGACTGTTAAAGTTAACGGTGACTAATTAAAGAGTTGACTAATATAATTATAAGGATCAAGCGTTTTATGGTCCCAATTAAAATATGAAAATAATATTTTTTTCCTGTTTTATTTCAATTTATTCTGTCTCCGGTGGAATTTATATCCCGACAATGAAAATAAAAAGCAACAGCCCTATGCAAACTCGGCCACAGATTTACCGTGGACAGGGTTGTCCCGAAAAAAGTGTCACATATTCGTTTATCAGCTTATTCGCAATTCGTACTCGGGTCGCCGGTACAATGATACCCTTGTCTGTGCCCGTTTCGAATCCAGCTTTACAGCCAATAGTGCTGTCGGTTAGGCAATCAATTATTCAGAGGGTGGCCACGCTGCACCGTCTTGTTTTCAGGTTTACTCTTCGGACCTGCGACACACCCGAAAATATACCGAGGAATATGTTGAGGCCGAGTAGGGTGGAGCACTTCACAACGCACATGAACGGAATACCAAGGAGAGTAATGAATTTCGCCGGCCCTCCACAAATTTCCAAAGTCTATCCTGGCCCCACTCTAAAATAGATGGAATTCTTAGTTTCATTGAAAATTATGGCCGTTCTTTCCGTAGGCCCTTGTTATAATATTGCCGAGCGCCCGATAATAATTTGACATGATGTAATTGACGGGCGGTTCGCGGGAGATAACTCTCTGTACATAAATATTATATAAAAATCATATTTATATAGCTAGCAGCAAAATATTACACTGAAATTGTATTAATTAAAAGTTGAATCGCCTCTTGTTTGTTTTTTTCTGCAATTAAAACAAGCCTTATAAATGCACAATCAATTTTGCTAGTTCAAATAAATGAATTTTGAACTACGAGCCAAGATATTTTTCATTTTAATATAAATATCATATTTTAATTAAAATTATAACTAGGCTATATATAAACACTCCATAGCTGATGCAGCTGCATCTGAAAGCTTGCCACTGACGTTCTTATATAATATTAGGTGTAGTAAAAAGTCTTGTCGTATTTTTTCAATAAAATTCAAATTCATTTTTTTTATACATTTACTGATTTATTTTCAAAAAAAGAATTACCATTTCATTATACAACCTTCTGCCATCTATTTTCAAAATTTAAAATACCTTTCTTTAAAAATTCTGCTGACTTGGAATTAAAAAAATCAGAAATGGCCGATTTCACTTCACTTTCTGTTTGGAATGATTTATTTTTAAAAAGGTGTTTCATAGCACGAAAACAAATGGTAGTCTGAAGGGTTAAGTCTGGCAGACCAGGGATGCAGTAAAGCCGTCAAAAACGCAAGTCATCCATTTTTTTCAAGGACAAATCTACGACATGGAGACGCGCATTATCGTGAAGGAGGAAGATTCTCTCCTAAAACTCCTTTTTTTCGAATCTTTCCCATTTTTTCAGACACCTTTGAGTGATGGTCCACTTTGTGCCAGTTATGTTTGACAGTTCTTTGATGGTTATAGTTGGGTTTTTTTCAATTTCAGATTTTATGACGGCTTTGTTTACTGTGCAGGGTCGTCCACTTCGAGGCTCATCTTTTAGGTCAAAATTTTCGGATTTGAATTTTCTGTACCAGAGTTGACATTTTCTGATACACGTCTCCATAAATGTCGCAAATGTTCTTATGGCGTAGTTGCGCTTTTCTTGGAGTGAAACTGAAAGTGTATGCAGTTTTGCAAATGGTCCTCTGAAGGAACAAATTCGACCATTGCGTAATTTTTTTCTGTATTGAACACAGGCGGAGACGTCTCTCGACAAGCACACAATAACAAAACACGTCTTGACTCGTCAAAGGACTAAAAACAACTGTTTCTAAAACTACCCTTTGAAAATACGACAATAAAAATCTTTAAAAGGACTCAAATTAATTTTCATGGAATTCCTCTAAATGATACTAATAAAACTGGTGGTCTTCTAAATTAAAATTTATCTGAAAGTAGAAGTAAGTTTTAGAGTTTGGTACGATGTGCCAAGTGTGAAACATACTAGTGACACGTGCCGCGAGAATTTGGCGGTCGTCGGTAGTCGACGGCGCGTCCTCAGTTTGCGGGGGGACATCGCCAAGTGTGCGTGTCATTTACGCGTCATATTGATTAGTTAAAAGATCCAAAATATCGATCAAATTATAAAGCACATCATGAATAATCATTTTTATTCTTAGAATAATCGATTTTTTTTAAAAAAGTCAGGACATTGATGAAAATTTCATCATCAAAATTTCGCGAGTTTCTGCAATAAAATAAATTATATCATAATGCTATATACGTATTAATTAACTATTCCATTATAAGCCAGATTATTTTTCTATAAAATATGTTAAGACGTGCAAACTTGCGATAGATTTAGCTTATCAATTATTCTTTATAATATTAAAATAATGGTATAGAAAAATATTACAGCGTGGAATATCAATCATTTATTCATTTCGAATGAGATATAAATACGATATAATATGACTATTTATATATGTCCTATTTATTTTATTGGATTGTTAATTACATATATAATAAAATTTATATATGTCCTATTTATTTTATTATTATATATGTAATTAACAATCCAATAAAAATCATTTAAAATGATTCGTCGTCAATATGCATTTTTAAGAGTCGTAATATATTTAATTTCATTTACAAAAACATCAAGCAGAGTTAGATTGCTGAACTCGCGAAATGTAATGACGCTAGCTATGTATGATAATATACAGTGTATATAATGAAAACTATATGATTGTAAAATCAAGATTTTGCATATGCCAATGAAACACACGTGTCGTTAAATTCTATAATTTCATTTTGCGAAATCCAATGGCTGGAATGCTTTGAAGCTATATTTCAGTGGTTGAGTAGATTAAGCATAATACAGTATAGCGGACATGACATTTTAATACCACTTCGGAACTGTGCAATATATTATTAAGCATATGTATTTATTTTTTCTGTTATTAAGCTTGTAGTATATATAGATATTTCTCTAAACTTTATTTAAAATACTTTATGCGGGCGGTATATCAGGCAAATTTATGTTGGTACAAGAGCGATGTGGAAAATCAAACAGCTGTCAGTTGCACGTGTCATTTGGTCGTCGGGCTTTCAATCACACAAAATTCACTCTCCACACACCCAATCCACATGAAAAAAAAACAACAAAAAATATATCCCGAAAATATAGTGGGAGAAGATGTTGCGTGGACCGAGTGGTAGCAGTTAATTCGGCTGTTTGACCGGTGCTCGTTATAATATGGCATGGTTATTTGCATAATCACTTCCTGCCGGCCTAGTTTCCGCAAGGATAGCAGGTTGCAGGGGAAGTGCCGGCTTCCGATCGAAAGAGTCCCTCGGGAATATATTACATAAATTAAAATGTTATACGATGTGATATTATTATAATCCCTTAGACATACGTGGTCCACCTTATATACATACATTTTATTACTAAGTAAAATATTCTTGTATTAAAATAATAGTACGAGGTTTTGTTATCGCATATTTGAATTGAAAAATATTGCCCAAACTATTTGCGCTACTGGATAAAAATAGCGTAGCGTTCCGTTCATCGGGAATATTTTCGTAGAAATATTTGGAATTTCGAAAAATATTTCACGATTTCGTCGAGGAAATATGTAAATGCATATATGAAAATATAATACTAAATTTTTCATAGTTCTAACAATTTACTATGTACAGTAAACGTCTGATCCGGATTGGGGTTTAACCGTGCATGAATTGATTTCATATTTTAGAAAATATTATCGCTTTAAAAGACTTCGCATTTGAACCTTATAAAATATATTTTTTTTGGGATTGGAGATTTAAAATTATTAAAAGGAATAGAAATAAAATATTTTAGCCAAAAAGAGGCATGGGTGGATAAAAGGATCTTAATGCATAATGAATTGATCAAGAGATTATTTCTTTAGCCGATCCGTCACGGCGGCTCAAAAAACAACCGAGTCGTCCGAAAAGGGTAAATCAGAGACCCCAAAAATATATTATTCTAAAAATAAATATGCTTCATAGTTTGGTGGATATTTTGGATTTTTCTACTAATTAATATGACGCGTAAATGGCACACACAGCCACGGTAGACCGACCGCCAAAATCTCGCAGCACGTGTTACTAGTATACGTACCGGATGCGAGCAAGAAAAAAAATAGTGCCCCTGGACACAGAAGCTAGACAAAATCAGTTTGTGATATGTAAAATTTATACTAAAAGAGTTGTTCGAGAAAAATTAAAAACTTGGGGTCCCTAATAGGCACGGCTAGGTTAATGAAACGACTAGTTAGCTTAGCTAATAATTTTGTCCTCTTAATGTGCTCCCTTCTCCTTAAAAAATAAAATAAACTCTAATAAAGAATATAAAAAAATATTAATACATTGATAGAATTTATTTTCAATTTTGTAATAATAGTGAACCTTTTAATGCGGCGCGATAGACACTCATGTGCACACGAATCGGGTCTACAACGCGGTGCATTCGACATTCATGACCGCGATTTCGCCTATTGTTTTGATCATGTGTTTCCTTTTATTATTACGAAAATATAACGAATCTAGTTTTTTTTTTAGTGAAGATGATAGGATATATTCAAGTTTACACTCGTGCATATTTTTGATAGGTGAATGATATATTATAATTGTAAAACGGTGTAAAAAAATGAATAAATGAAGAAAATTTTTAGTATTCTTGATTGGGGTTCGTCATATTTTGCCAGCAGCTCATGGGCCGCGGTTTGTGCATCCCTAATTTAAATCAATATGTATATTTTGAAGAAAACAGAAAACCTACTACTAAACTTAACTTTTTAATATATAGTGTCGTTTCCTCTTTATTTTTTTATCAGATGATCCCGATTTTACATTTTTTTTAGGAAAAGTGCCCCAGAAGGCTTCTGAATATCGAAAGCCCTGATGCCTTGCATCGTTGCCCTGGCTTAAGGTAGCTGTGCATTCATCTAGACTAGGCTCCTTAAAACCCTTAGTAATGATAGTGATGACTTGATTAAATTCGAGGGAAAAATTACGATACTAAATGCGATACATATATATATATACTTAAATTTGGTACAAAATAAAGTCTGTAGCACTCGTATGAGCATATAGAAAAATAGATAAAGAAAGATATTTTTTGGATTCTAATGAGTCTGAGACAAGTTATATGTTTGAAATGCGTAGGAAAATGTAAAAATCCCAAAGGTTTTTAGTGGTATTGATTAGTAGCTTAGAATACGATTAATGTAATCCGGGTTTTCAATGTCAACCAGAAGAAAAAATAACGTGGATGCAAGTGAGGAAGAAAAATTCGAACCGATATTTAAAAATCTTAAGATTCTTCTAAGAAAACCAAAATCCGAAAATTTTCTGATAAATAATAAGCAGTTTACTTTAAAAATAAATGTATAATTTTGTTTCAAAACGAAATAAAAGTCAATAGTTCTGAATATTCGTGGTTTTCGATTAACCCTGGTGCTCCACCTTACCATTATCACGAATAATTGAAGGTTAACTGTATTAATATAAACATAAGGCTTAGCACAAGTAATATATTATAATATAAGTCATAGGCTAGATTATCGGTCATAATTGTTTATAAAATATGAATATATCGTATGAATAATTTTAATTGTAATATCAACAGCGACTATATACACGGTTTAAGTTTGTTGTTGCTTTGCCATTCTCAATTTTTGCCACGTATGGCATTTTCGTCTTTTGATGTGGTCGCTCCCAGTATCTGTCTGGTTGGTTTGCCTGATTAATTTTCTGTAATGTCTTTCCCTCCGGCTTGTGTATTCAGCATCTTCATGTCAAAGCTTTCTGCATGCATTATTAAAGCTCCGACGTAAAAACGCTCCTTGCATAGTTTCTTGCCTCGGCATTAATGGCCATCTCTGTCTCGTATTACGTTCGACAAAGGCGCCACGTATTATTATTATGACGCTAATACGCCAAGGTTTACATTTTTTTGCGATAAGATCAGTAGTAGAAACCATTTAATCATCTCGTTGACATTAACTATAAAAAACCACGTTACTCGTATGGCAATATAATGACGTTATCTAACATTGTAAGATATTTATAAATGTAATATAATATAATATATATAACCTGAGATTGTGCTCAGGTAAAAAATAGTCAAATTAGTACGTTTTCCAACTTGTCGATTATCGTGTGGATGCGTAATGGCACCCTAGGTCTGGTCGCAGGGTCGCGTATTGGTCGAGTTCCACAAGTAAGCTTTCAAAAGCTTAACAACATCATGGCGGTAGTAAAAACATTGGCAAACAACACGTAAACACGACAACGGTTTACGAGGGTCGCGTTTTATTGGCGACCGCATGACGACGCCCATATGGCCGAATCCCAGTTGCCTATGGCCTTTTCCTTTCCGCCCCCTGACGACTGTCCAAACCCAACGATTTGTATAAAACAATTTTTATGCACGTGTCCAATTATGCAAATCTATCAATTACTATTTGTAATGTGAAAAATACTCAAAATATCATAAAAAAAATATTAGGTTGCTCAGTATGAAATGCCCCGTTTCCAAGGTGAGAGTGAAAAGCAAATCGTAAATACCTCGAATTCAATTAATTCTTTGAAGCCCTAAATTTAATCATTTTGATTCAGGAATATCTTGTACCGTAAAAATAATTCATTATAATGTAAAAGATTCATTGGTGAAAGATCGGGTGAATACGGATATTGTGAAAAAAATCATAAGTTATTTTTTTTAAAATCTTGAATGATGCGCGCTATAGTGCAAGGACGCTGTCTGATTGTCAGCACTGCTAACGTCGCGTATTGAATGAACGCGGGCCAGTAGCGGAGTGCGGGAGGGGGGGTTCACCGCTAAGCGCAATGTCGCGCTGCTACTCGAGGTAGTCATACTGACTCACTGTAGGTCAGCTTCTTTAAATCACGTGCCGTTTGTCGCTTGTTTTATTATTAATAGTATTATTTAATATTCTTATCCCACCGTATTTTTTATATTTTAAATAAAATATGAGCGAAATATACTTTTTTAACTTTTAATATTCTGCAGCACCTCCAATTATTTTACTCACGCAGCGTCACTGGTCACAAGTAACGATATGATGATAATCAGTAATGAGGAACACTTAGCCTTGCGTTCCTCCGTTTGACGTTCCGTTAATTTGTTGCAACACCAACCCTTAAATCATTTGCATATTTTTGAACGTTTTTCCTTGGATTGGATTATACCCTGGCCTTTAATTCGTTCTGGTCAATAATAGTTTTAGGTCTTCCTTGGTGCTCATTGGAAAGATCAACATTCTTAGAGGATAATTTTTTAAACTAAAATCGAATATTTTTTTCTTTAACGAATACTGCTTTAAATGCAGTTTAAATGTTCTGTACAGCCACGGCAGCGTTCTAAACGTTTTAAACTCATACAAAAACTACTCTTAAATCACATTTTGAAAAAAAGGGTACATATTCTAACAATCACTCATAGCCACAGTTGAAAGTTTACTGAGAAAAATCATGCATTTAATACTGAACAACCTAATTTATTAATTTCTTTATCATAAAAAAACAATGCGTGATTGGCATTACGAATAACCCAGATCACTAATCACGCATAAAAAAATATCTTAAAATACCGTCATTGGTCTTAAAAATCTTGTACAAAAGATCAACGAAATGGCGATATTTCAAATCAAAAATATCTACATAGTCGGCCAAGTGTTTGAGCAGAGTAATAGTTCTGGTTACCGGAGAGTTTCCGAGAGCATCTGTCCTCACATTTGGCGAAAGAAAAAACACGCGAACAAGGTCGATGGCGAATGAGGTGGCTCCCATAAGGGCAACTTGCACAGTACAAGGGGCTTATGTACTGCGCCAACCAAAAGCTTAAAGAAGTGCTTTGCTAATACAAAAAAATAGAATTGAGTACTTCGGATACATCATTGGCGAGCCAAAGTATCAAGAAAAACAGTTGTTGGAAGGAAAGAAGCTGTAGTGCCTCTTCATCATTTACAACTCGGCAGTGTTGAGAGGTTCAGAATTTTTTCAGCTTGCTAAAGATAGAGGAATATATAAGAAAAAGGCATAATCAGTAGATCGCCAACGTTTGAAAATGGACATGGCACATATAGAAGAAGAATATAATATTAAATATATATTTTATCTCTGTCATAATTCATATACAGATACGTTACTATGCTCTTTTTCCATTCCTAAACTGTTTTCTGTACTTGTACTAGATCATTTTTGAAAGATTTTCCAATACTCACTTTTCCTCCAAGAATATCTACAGAAGGCGATACTGTGTTTTTAAAGTAATTAATTTTACGGTGTCCAAAAGCTTCCGCTCCTTGTGAAAATCTGTAACGTATTAATTCAAACAATATCTACAGTATTCTTAAAAGAGCATATCCATGGGCCTCGAAAAAGGATCACATACATTTATCTAATATGATCTTAAAGCATTATCATTATAAATCCAGTTTTTAATAAAACATCAGATTATGAAATTGACATATAATTTTTTATATGTTATTAATAAACAATGCCATTTACATTTGTTCATGTCATTTTATCGTATGAAAGACATGAGAAAAAATCCATTCCATCGGTTGGTTATGGATCGTGGATGCACAACTGAAGAGCTGTGGGAGTTTTACATAGAACAAGAAACTAAAGTAGTGGTGAAAGTTTCGTCTGGTGATGAATCAAGTAAAGAGTCCATATATACTGCTCAAATTTGAGAAATTTAGATAGCAAATGGACCAAAACCACTTTAATGTTCCTATATGAAACCTAAGATGATAATTTGATTTACTACTTCATTGAGAAAAATAGACTAACAATTTGCTCAGTCGAGTTCTTCTGAATCACTGGCAAAACTAAAGCCATTCCTTGAATTGGAGTTAACTGTTGTTTTAATTGGATATAACTTTTTCCAATCAATAATAATTTTCCTCCATTCCGCTTCAATCATGATCTCTACTCAATACAATAAAGATAAAGTTTTGATGATATTTTATTCAGCTATTAATATATATTATTTGCGTGTATTTATATAAAGTGATTACTGAGTGCAAATCATTTTTGAATTAATCAATAAATAATATATATTAATTACATTTATGATTGAAGGCATCAGGAAATCATATAAAATGGATTTTTAATGCTTTTTTATCGCCCATTTTTATATGCAAAGATTGGTGAAAAGATATGTGTTCAACTTTGATGCTAAAATCAAGATTTCAGGAATTATTCAAAATATTTAATTAAACATAAAAGATTTGAACTATTGTTTTATATGTTAAAGCTTTTTCTATTTTATTTATAATAATATGCAGAAAAAGATTTTACAGAATATATGATATTGTTTTTGTATGAAAATATGAAAAGCCATTGATCTATCGCATAAACTGCAATATAGATGTATACGTACATAAGTACATTCATCGGAAAATGCCGCGCTGAAAAGCTCGCCGTTGATTTAATTTAATTACGAGAGCTTTCCCAGCTTCGCCAAGGAGAAAAATCACAAAGTTTTCCACGTCAGATTTAATAGGTTGTTGTCCTTTTACAGCGCTGTAAATTGACACGAATCGTTTTTATTATACAGAAGGCAAATATAGAATCCGGCGCAGAGTGCTTTTCGCGATCGATATACATTCATAGAATGCCAAATTTTACGTTCGCTGAAAAATTCGGAATAAACTCGCAATTTTCCTAATCGACGCGAGTTCAGTATACAAAATCGCGGGCGTCTCATTAAAACTTTGCATGTAGAAAAATACACGTGTTCTAGGAACAATATTGTTACCTCGGCATGAAAAATTTTCTTTAGAAAATCTTCATTATACGTGTTATTCAAATATGTATGTGGGGAAAGACGAGTGTTGAAAATTGTACGCCACTCAGGTAGACAGGACTTTCCAACATCTAAATTATTCCGACGAAGCAGTCTCCGTGTGATATCCCACATTTTCAACACAGTAAATGTGTACACTATTGTATGCAACATGACTAATTTAATTCAGTAAATTAATGCCGAGAAACTCCATTTTTAAATAAATTTATTAAGGTTTTAAGGATCAAAATTCATCAAATCGATAATTAAAATAATATTTAAATATATGTCGATTTTTTTCTGTACTATTGGCTCAAAACCGTGTAAATAATGTAAAACGACACGATTGTAAATATCGTAGATCGGGGGCTTCGTTAAAATCATTTTTGGGAGTACGAAAATTCTTTCGAGCGGAAAACAAGGGCCTTTTCTACGATAAAAGCCCGGGTAAGTGATAAGGCAAATCCGGGGATTAATCCGATCCTGTCAGGTCGCCTTGACAAATGTCTCCAATGACGAAAGAATTGAATTTACCTAAACGCCATTCATAATATAGAATCTTTGGAATAATTAAAATTAAAACCGAGAAATATCATAATCGAATTTTCCTGTTTGGGTCCAATTTTTTTTCAGGAGCTTATATTAAGTGGATATTTAAGTTGTCACACCCTTGTAAAGATTAAAACATAAGGCGTGGTTATTATCGAATTAACGTGTTTACTATGTATATGAAGGGTATATTAACGAAATTATGACAAATCCAAAAAAAATATCAGACGACGAAAACAAACATTCAGATTACATATAATAATACATAAAATAATATTTTTTTTAAATAAACTCACCGATATTATCATAAATAAATCATACCATCTTTACATACATCTGAACATACCTGTAAAAATAAAACAATTTGTTAATAATGTAAATAAATACAATTCTATTAAGTTATATCATATTTTATTTTGAATTTTAAAGAATTTCCTTTAATCTAAGTGTTTACCGCAGTGGCCACAAATGAAATGGATGCCCACACAATTCCCGGTAAATCCAGAAAAGCATTAGAGCAGATAAATGCAATTTTGGATGTTGTCTGAGAGACAATAATTGCGTCTGAGCCAAGCGCAAATTAAATTCATTAAACAGGAAGCAAACGCGGTGAGGCCTTCGGGCTTCCTGAAATCAGTGCCAATATGAAAACAATTTAACTAAAATTAAATAAAAAAAATATACGACTTAACGATTATTTAGTGCCGCTTTTTTATTAAGACTTAACCCCTATTTTTCCTGATAATGCCCATATTATCCTTTTAAAAGTTTCCCATGCGAAATAAAGCTACAATGGCTCTAAGTGAATGAGCCCCCAACTTTCGCTGACTTCAGTGCTTTATCCAAGTAATATATCTACCTTAATGTGTTTACGATCTAAAAAAAAACCTGCATTTGATTCCCTATTACATAGGGATAAAACGACATGTAGAGAAACATAAAATCGAAAAGGATAACGACCAGAAAAGTGCTCCATTTTTTCACTCTAACGCAATTCATCATAAAAAAATATTATAAATAAATATTTTTTAAATTCTTAATAACACCTTAGTTACTGTAAATTATATATATGTGATTTTAAATTAAATAAAGTTCATGTATATCGCATTGTGCATTTTATTTATTTGATTAATAAATCATTTTTTTAATTATTTTTATTATTTAAATTCGATCTTATCATTTTACAACATCTTATCATTTTACATTACATTACATTACATTATTATCATCTTACATTTTACATTTTACATCTTAACGATCTTATCATTTTACATTTTACATATGTAAGATATAAAACTGAATGTTATTGTTTATTAAAGTTATTCGCATTATTAATATTTTTTTATCTGATCACCGACCGCGTCGTCAGAAGAGGGTCTATTTCTAATGGAAAATAGACCCCAAGTATTTCAAATGACATTTCAATATTCAACTTGACTTTTTAAAAATATGGATTATTTAAAGTATAAAAATAGTATTCATGATATGTTTTATAATTTTGTCGATATTTTGGATTTTTCTATTAATCTATATGACGCTTAAATGACACACACACTCGACGATGTCTCGCCGCAGACTGACGACGCGCCGTCGGTAAACCGAATTCTCGCGGCATGTGTCACTAGTATACGTTTCACTCGCACTTGGCACATCGGCACTTGTCACGTATCGGATATGACCGAATACTATTGTTTTTATTTTTTTCACAACTGCGGACAATAAAGGACACTGATTATTTATAATATATATTCTTTAAACTTTTTTGGACAAATATAAAAAGTTTATTATATGTAGGATTTATATTAAAGGAGCTATTCGAGAAACATCAAAAACTTGGGGTCCAAATATGGATACTATCGGTACGGTTAGGTCAAATGACCATAGTTTTCTGCTATGTACCTGCACAGAGGTTTTTTAAATAAACCTCAAGATAAAATATATATAAAATATGAAATTATGTTTTTATGAAAACGTAACGAAATTACGAATAATATCCTCTACTAACTAAAGTTAGTTTATTGTTATTATGTTATTTAAAATATTTTAAATTGTGTTTATCTACGAAATCTAATCAAATATTTTTTTTTTATTAAATAAAGAAAGGCATTTGTCTAAAATTATTAAAAAAATATTAATATTGGACGTTGAAATTATATATCAATAGACAAAAAAATAGGAGAGTTCGGGCAGTTAAACATGTGCTATATGTCAGTCGTGGTAAACTTAGGGCACGTGTCCAGGAGGTGACAGATATAAAAAATCATTCTGATTTTAAGTTATTCAAATAAAATTTAAAAAAAATGTACCCGTCATAGCTTGGAGGTAATTAGAATCAAATTATGATTATTAAAGTTAAT